>VZRJ01008927.1:3895632-3946826 GCA_013397565.1 Ptilonorhynchus violaceus | reverse complement strand
GCCGCCTCTGCGGAGCGGCCCCGCCATCGAGCTTTCGCTGTCGGGGACGAGCCATCTAACCCTGCCGCCATAGGAGGGGTTCCCGCCCCTCCGCACTACCGCGATCCTTCGTTCGGCTCCCGGTTCAGGAGGTGAAGCCGAAACGAAATGAAAATGTCCCTGAGCCTGAGGGCGGGAGGAGCCCGGCTGTGCCCGCAGCACTTCTAGGGGAAAGCTCTGGCTCTAGCCGACAGTGCCGGTGGGAGCGCGGCGCCGGCCATCGTCCTTTCCCAGCCGCAAGCCGCTGCTTTCCCCCGGCAACCCAAGCCTAAACCGGCGGCTGTCCGGACGGGGAGCGCGGCGGCTGCCGGGTTGGCCGCCGGGGCGCCTGGAGAGTCCCCGGGCTCCGAGGCACAGCGCCTCGTCCCCGCGGGAGCATCCCCTGCCCACCGCCGGCCGCCTCCAGTCCCTTCGGGATCCACGCGACTCGTTCGTGCTGTGCTAATGGAATCCGCAAAATAATTAAAAAAAAAAAAAAAACCAAACCAAAAGCGTCTTTACGGCTTTCGAGCTCCGACCAAAGGGTTTCGTGACAGCAGTACGTCTGCAACTCTACCCTTGCCTCCATCCTTCCCCCCACTGGTTTTATTAATGAATCTTTTACCGTTAACGCTGGTTATACGGAGAAGGAGCTGCGGACAATACAGAGGCAATCTCTACAGCCCGAAGAGAACTACTCGGCCAGAACCGAGTAGTACGTAATGCGTTATTACACCGTATTTCGGTGACCAGAAGGCAGCGCAGTCCCAGCCGAGGCGGGCGTAGGGAGCGGGGCTCACCGGCAGGCCGGGCCGGCTGGATGCCTGGTGCGGCATCCGTTGAGCTCGCCCTTGCCGGCGTCCTGCTAGGCTGTCTCCCGCCCTCCGGCTCTCCACTACGATGTGCAGCTTTCCCGTGTTCCTCACACACGTCTCCAGATCTTGGCTTTCCCCCGGGCACGGGCTTGCGTTTTCCCGCAATCACACGCTGCAGTGCTAACCGCAAGGGATTTCCTCCGTGAGATATCAAGATCATCAACCCGCCTCACCTTAACAGACTTGCGAGACTCTTCAGTATTGTATGGCTTCTCTAAAACAGTTCCGTTTAGGTTTGTAAACTGTCAGGAGAAGAGAGCACAGACCAAAGCGCCCGTGCTCTGTGGCTCTTCTCCTTCAAATTAGCAGCTTATAGCTGGCAATGAAGGAAGAGTTTTGCCACCTTCGTTGCAATTAAGGAAAGTTCCCTAGATCCGAGAAAGAAGTGACTAACAAGCCCCGCCACCCGAGAACCAGCTGCGGCTGCTCCTTCGCCGCAGCCTAAGGCCACTCCAGTAACGTTTGCCCCGGGCTGGGTGGTGTCCCCCGCTCCACCCCGAGGTGGCCGCGCTGAGCGGCGCCACGCGGGGAAACGAGCGTCCCGCCTGCGGCGCACTGCCCGAGCTGTGGCGTGAACGAATGCGGGAAGGGGCTGTAGCAGAGACCCGCTACCCTCGGCCCGGGAGCCAGCCCGGCGCCTGCCTTTACGCCCCTAACGTGCCTACGGGGCGCGGAGTGCCGGGGAAGCCCACTCTTCCTTTCCAACTGCGCTCTAGCCCGGATGAGAACGAGGGGCGCCGGAGCTCTGCAGGACATGCCGAGCGCGTAGGGCTGACGACTCGTACCTCGAGGCACGAATCGTTTTAATTACAACGATTTACGTAAATTAGCAAGATATCAGCCCTTCTGCCCAGCCAGGCTCCGACCTGGAAGCACATTACCCGCCCACGTTGGACACCATCGCCTCCCAAGCGCTCAAGCGCTCTTCAAGTTCCTACGGCCGGCGTAGACCAGATGCGAGTAAAGACCTCAACAGAACCGGGAGGACAGAGCCGATTCCGAGCGCCCTTCCCGTGAGCTTCCCAAGGAGCAGCACGCAGCCCCAGCCCCGCCGTGCTCATTCCCCAGGACGGCGATGCTCATTAGCGACTGTCTTTTGGACAGAGCAGGGTGCCATTTTCCTCCTAAGTCCAAATTTTGCCTCTTAACAGACACTCTTATCTTCGTACGCCCTTGTTAATTAAAGCTTCAGTAAATGCGTAGGGAGAACCCTCTGCTCTGCGGCACAAGGCAGCAGCTCCCGCCTGCTCCTGCCACGCGAAATAGTGCTCAGGGAGCAGAGCCGTGGCGGGACCGCATGGGGCTCCGGTGCCGCCCCCAACTCCGGCCCTCGCTCCCTGCCGCTAGGCTGAAGCCAAAAGCAGGTCAGCTTGTGACAAAACTGAGCCCAGCCGGCAGCTGGGGTGCCCGGCTGAGGACTTAAAGCCTTCTGTGCAAGTAACTGAAGGCTGCGAATCTGCTTAGGAAAAAAGGGCAGACATTGAAGGGGATTTCGAGTGAAAATAAACAACAGGGGGTTTTTTGAACCGTAGACTGAAAACGGCGTTGAACAGCTCGAGGGAACGCACCCTAATACACATGAGCCGCAAACACGCCGCAGCCTGGCTCCAGCAAGCAGAAGGTAGCTCAGAGCCTCCCGGCTGCGCTACGAACCTGGCTTGTCCCTGGCGGAATCACCGCAGCTTGAAAGCCGCGAGAGGCTGACAGGGTAGCCTCAGCCTTTTTAGACTTTCGCAAGCCCTGTACTGCTACTAACGGGGCTCAGCAGGACGCTCTCTGTGGAGGGGTCACGCATGAGGCCCCGGGACAGCAAAAGGCCAAATCCTGTCGCTTTTCCTCCGGCAAACAGTCCTATCATCTTTTCCTGTGACCTCAAAACTTTGCCAGCCAATATGTGAAAACACTTGAAAAGACTTTCGGAGCTTGAGTTCGTACGTGCCCCGTGAAATGGCCCCTTCGGGGTCCGGGGCTGTCTGCCCGCTCCCAGAACCTTCGAGGGTGGCCAAGAGGTGGCCCGCCGCCCGAAGCGGCCCCGGTAGCCTCGCCGAGGCAGCGTCCTTCAACCTGGACGTGGCTTCCCGGTGCGGCGGAAGAGGTAGAAGCCTACTCGGCAGATACCGGGGCAGCTGGGAACCGGGGACACTGCCCTAAGCCTGACGGCCTTCTGCCCGCTGGGCTCCGTGAAGCTGATCCCCCTCTGCTTCCACAGCCTCTGACGACGCTGTCTCCATGCCACCCCCGCCCTGCTCTTGAGAAGCAAGCAGGGCGCAGAGCGGGCCGGCAGCAAGTGCTCGGCCTCCGACGGGGGCTGCCACCTCCCAGCCCCTCAGTGCAGAAGCAGCCGCCACCGGCGGAGTCGCCGTGGCCTCGGTGGCTGCGCGGCCACCGTGCTCAGGCACAGCAGCGGTGCCCACGGCGCCACGCACCGCAGCGAGAGCAATTCCACCTAAAGCCTCTTCTTCCTCCAGCCCTTGCGTCTCCCCCCACCACCCTGCGCTCACCCCACAAAACCCTCCCGGAGGGGCCGCCGGCCCACGCGCAGCCAGCGCGCTCCCGTGACAAATTTCGGGTTTGTAAAGGGACGGGTGAGAGGTATCCACCGTTTGAAAGCCCATTACAAAACCAGAGCAGACGCCGTACTCATCTGCTCCCTGTCACGGAATCGCTCCAACTAAATCAGCATCTAACAAGAGAGTTTGTCCCCAGCGGGGGCAGCAGCTCTCGCTTACTCTGCTCCCTGAATCACCGCACTTCTGCCCCAGGAAGACCCCTTCAGCCACACTGCCTCTTCGGGGCGACACTGTTATTTCCTTCTGGCCAGTATTTCCCTGGGATCCAGAGGTACCCCCCCCCCTTCCCCGGCCGAATGGGCCCGCGCCGCTGCACCTCTCAGGGGTCCTAAGCCCCCGCAGTCTCCCACCCCCCGAAAGACGAAATGCTCCAAGATCTCTGCGCTTTGTCAACGCAACGGAGTATTTGACAGTTACAATTACCTGTAAATATTCTGACCATTTTGTATACGGCACACTTTTTGCCTTAAGCCTGGCAAGCCTCACACGAGAGGAACTGTAACTACCGCAACTTGACCGCGGGAGACGGCAAAAATCCGCGCTCCGCTCTCGACACTGAGTGCGATCTTCCTCGGCACCGCAGAGCCCAGCAGCGAGAGAGAGAGCTACCTCTTCCCTCTCTCCGCACCCTGAAACGCAATAGCTAAACACTCGATTTAAAACGCTCGCATTTAGGCGAGAATTCAAATCAGTCACAGAAAAAAAGAGATGTCTGTTACCAAATCATCCTTTCGGACAGAATAAACGGGTTCACACGCGGGCACATAAGGTGCCAGATTTTCTAACATATTTGCAAACGCAAATGATCATGACACCTGAGATGGTCAATACCAGCTAAACTGCGAGATTTCATTACTCGGTCTTTCCGTTCTTTACTACAACCTCTCCCCTATCCATCACATCACAAAAATTAGCAGCGCGGAATTACCTGTGCTTCTTTGTGCCTCCTTCAAGTAAAGAAAGTAAAAGTCACTTCACCTATTAGCTTGTATAAGTAATAAAGAGGTGGTAACCTAGAGCTAACACATTTTGAAGATTGTGTCATGCTTTAGCATAAATAAGGGTGTTATAGCCCTAGCGATGACTGCATCAATTCATTTGTGCAACAACTTATGGCGCCTTTGGTTCCTAGCAGGTATTTGTTCTGTCCCTCGGAACAGCTCTGCACATCCCGCCTCGCTAAGACGGACGTAAACAACAACAGCCTCTCAGTTTCTAGGTCGACTCTGCTCGCGTTTACCGGGGAAATGCCGTTTGTCAGCGTCTTGACTCTCTATCAACCTATTTTGAATGAGATTTTTCGGGCTGTAGCATCTCCCGCCGCAGCCGGGACAAGGCAGAGTTGCAGCGGCTCCTGTGCGTGCTCTCACTCAAAGGGCGGTCATGGCGTGCGGCTTTAGTCTCCCCTCGCCCAACAGGGAGGAATTTGCCCAACTTTCTCAAAGTTCTCAGCGGGCTTTTCCTAAGTCGCTCGCAAGACAGCCCGGCCACCCTGCCGATCAGCTTAGAGGCTTTTCACAGAACTGACTAGATCCGATTGAGGGGCCGCGAGTGGGAGCCCGGACGCGAGTGGAGCGCACGCCTCGGAGGGGCGAGCTGACGGCCCCCCGCGCCTCGGACGGCTCCAGCCTCCATTCCTGCCTGATCCATTCCCAGAGCTCCAGGGAGCTCCGGCACCCACTCGGATCAGTCATAAGTCAAGCCGGGTCCTCGCCAGCCTGGCGGCGAGACAGGCAGCGATACCTCCCCGGGCAGTCACTGCTGCTCCTACTGGCGGGAGCCTACAGCCCTGCCCGCTTGCCACAACGAGAACGGAGAGGACGCTGAGCTTCGTCAGGCACCGGACTGACGGGGAGCCCCCACGCAGGTGGAGTCGGGCTTTGACTCCTACGGCATGGGGAGAGGACGGACCTGCTCCCGCCATCCCGGGAGGGAAGTGTCAGTAACATCCGGACTTTGATACTTTTGGCCTCGGGGTGTCTCGGCGCCATCGGCGCGACACGACTGCCCGCGGGAGCCGGGCCAGGGCAGGGCGGCAGGTGCTGCGGGACGCGGCGCGGCCGGAGGCCAGCACGGCGGGACACAGGGCTGGAGATGACTCTCGTCCTTTCTGTGCCGGCGGTGACCCTCCGCCCCTCTCACACCTGGCGTCGCCTCTCAGGCAGGACGAGAGGCTCGGCCGCTGCCCAAAGGTGTTGGCCGGGGCCCGGACAGTAGAAGACCCCTTCCCGGCCCGCTGAGCGACACCTGTCCCCTCCGTCGTTTCCCTTGGACGTTAGGAAGGCCACCCGGCCCTTCCGTACCCTTCCCCTCGCACGCCGCCACAAGGCAGGGCCACGGGAGAGGGTCCAGCCCCAGTCCCTGCAGACAGGTAAACCCCCGCATCGCCTGTGCCTGGCCGGAGGGCTGAGCCCGGGGACCGAGGCAGCCTCCCCCGGCATTCCGCAGATAACGATTAGCTAGCACCATCAGCCGGTAGCCCGAACCTGCCAAGTGCCCAGGGCACGGGGCCTTCCCACTCTCCCCGTGTGGACTCTTCCTGGCCTCCCCAGATGTTGCCGCCGCTATCACAGCGTGTCAACTCTCCCTGCAAAGGCCGCTCTTTGTAACTGGAAGGGAGAGTGTGAGCAGCATTGCTAACTCTGTCAATTGCCCTGGACCTCCTCAGGGTGCCTCTGGCAGAGGTACTGTCAGCATCTGCATGCCAACAAGTGGAAGCGGTTTTCCCAGGTTTTCACCGCCGGGTGTTTTCCTCCTATCTGCAGGATATGCAGCTGTACCAGCTGGGAAACGGGATGAGGGGCGCACGGGGATAACACTGCCAGTCTACCTTCAAGAAAGATGGAGACATGGATGTCTCTGTTACACAACCTGCCCGGAGCCCACAGTTTCTCGCCCGTTTGTCCTCTCCCTGCCCACGCCAGAGGTCGCCGGTCGCTGGCCCGTGCGTGTGTCAGGGAGCTGTCAGCAGCCATGGCACCGGGGCGGTTCAGCCCTCCACCCTAACTGCTCCGGATGCACTGCGGGGCTCTCCGGCTTGCCGCCTTCCCAAGACCCGCCAAAGGCTGGGAACCGAGGGCCCTGGGAGTAGCTCTGGGCACGTTTGCCTCCGGTGCGACCATAGACAAACAAATATTTGCAGACTACTTTGAAGAGTACGAACGAAACCAGACCTCGGGCGGCCCCCGAACGCCGGTACGAGCCCGGCTTGCTGCCCGCCGGCCCCGCGGGGCTTAGGGTGCCCCGGTCGGTCCCGCAGCGGCACCAAGGCAACCGCCCCCGGCCTCCTCCAGCGCTCAGCCCGCCGGGAGAAGCCGAGGGCCCACTGGACGGGCGGGACAGGAGGTGCTGACGAGGACGAGAACCAAATAAATCACTTTCTCAATTTCCACCTTGATTATATGGTCCTGCCTTTATAGGCATGCCCGGCAGCCTGTGCACACACGTTTACACCACTTTCGAAAGCTTCGACAGTAAAATCCCAACGAACTCCCAGCGCCTGTCCACTCCCACAAAGCAAACATGAGAGTGCAGCGCTGCGCCGGGCCAGCCCGACCCCGTGGGCTGTGCCCTGAGCCCCGCCACCTCCCCTCCGCTGGGCTGGGCACCACTGCGGCCTTGGATAGCTTTCAGCTTGGAAAAAGAGAGAGAGAAGAGGAAATCTGAGGTCTATTTATATTAATATATTTTCGATTAAGTCAATGTGCAAAGCCTGCAAAATGTAGCAGACCCTTCCTCTTAACATTTCTCTCATTTCTGCCAAGACAATTCACTCACCCTGGCTAAAACAAGCTTCCTGATCCCTTCACAAAAACTGGAAACAACAGCCTGATTGTGCTGGTTAGACCTGGTGTGAAACCCAGCTAACCCTTGACACTGATAAAGAAGCAAAATAGGAGGTAGCCTTCATGGGAAACCAGGCATGTAAGCTAACTGTGCAACTGCCAGGCTGGATTTCTCTTTCACATGTTCATGACTGATGGATAATGCACAACTCATTTCCACAAGTTCTTAAAGATTAGGCCTAGGCTGCAGCTGGCCATCTGAGTGGACATGTATAGCAGGATAAAACCATCAAGTGGCGGTGGGGTGACTTTTCTCTTGGAGATGGCAGTGGGAGCCACTGGTAGCTCACAAGTCAGTCCCTGCCCCCCAGTTCTGTATAATCAAGGATTTCGTAGGAAGATGATGAAGGGTCTGAGGAGATATGGGCTGTGTGCCCTTTCAGGAGGAATAAGACTCCTACATTTTTTTACTCTCCAAGCATAAAAAGGGTAGAATATACAATAGCACATATTTGTTTTGAAACCTTTTGGTTTTTCACACTGCAACCAAGAAAAACTGTGCTAGCGCCCACAAATTAACACATTTCCTTTTGAGATAATTTCCACTAATGCCTGCAAGTAGCACCAGTGACTTTTTCTGCCCCCTCAGTTTCCTGTAAATCAAATCATACACAGTCACGATACATTACAACTCCCTCAAAAACTTGTAGATCATGGTTGAAACAAGCCATTGTTTAAAAGTTACAAGAAAGACCTGAAGTACAGAGGTAAGAGAGATTAGTATGTTCCTGCCAGCAATGAACAGTCAGCAGAAGGGAGAGGAGGGCAGTCGTGTCCTTTCTCCCGTGGTGCGACCTGCCTTAAGAAAAGGTGCAAGATGAACTGTCTTATTAGAAAAGAAAGAATCAGCTGAGAAGCAAAGCAGATAGAAATGGGCCACCTGCAGCAAAAAACCTCTTTGTCATGGCTCATATTCCAACACCTGACACAAGCCATGAGAAACCATGTGTCACTATTCCTGGTGTTCATAAACTTCAGTGTTCAAGATGTAAAAGGTGATTATTTGTGATTGTGAGAGATATCAGGGGATACTTGAGATACCCTATATTTAACTGTATTCAGGATCCTAGCTCAACACTGCTGACTTATGTCCTCCATAATTCAATACCCAACAAAATTTTAGTTCCAGAAAGAGGTGAGGTTTGGTTGGTTTGTTTGTTTCTAATTTCCTGCCTTAAACAGCAGCTAATAAAGATGGTATTAGGCAGTTTTCTCCCTTTTCTTTCAGTAGTTCCTGTTCAGCACAAGTTGAATTGACTGCAGTGAATAATTTGTCTTTGGGTCAAGGTCATGATCCTGTGTCAGCCTGAACACAGCACTGCCTTTGAAGCCAATGGGATTCTTACATAGGCACAGCTAAGGGATCATGCTTCTAGTTTATAATGCAATCTGGAATGCCTTAGAATGAGAAATCATTATAAGAGCTGAAGTTATTGTCCTGATACAGCCTATTTGTAAATGGCAAAAAAATTATTGGTACCATGCCTGCTGTTCTCTCTATATTTTCATGAGATCTCTGCTCTAGGAATAGTGCCTAAAAGTTCTTGGGTAATGGCTTCTTTTATGCAGTTTGTATTGTACTTGCTATTGCTCCTAGGAAAGTAAATTCAAAGATGCATTTGGTTTTCCTTACTGCTTTGTAGAAGGTTTTTGTTTGGTTGTTTGTTTGTTTTTTTTTTTAATAAACAATTAAAAATAGCTTGTCCTCTAAAAAGATATCCTTTCAAAGCACTAGAACAAGCACAAGCAGGGAAAACAGCCTTTGAAAGAAAAATTACTTTGGACAAGTTTAGAATTTCAAACATAGCCTTTGTTTATGTTTCACTGACAAAATACCTCTCAAATATTCTTTGAAAGGTGATTACATTAGGCAGGGGCTATTTTAGCAATTTCACATCTCATAGCATTATTGTATACAGGGATCTGTCCATCCACTTCCCTCACTGCAGTCACAGCTCCTTGAGACTTTACTCAGCTATCTTTCATCACTTCTAAAGTCATGAAGAGTTTTTCTTTTCTTGAAAATTGAAGTCAACCTTTTCTGTATGACCAAGTCTTTTCTAGGACCTGTGGCTGGCTGCAGAAACACTTTTGGCCTGTTGGTGAAGTTCTGTTTAAAGGTTTGTTGCAATACTTTGCCTAGAGTTGGGCAGAAAATGCTTTCCTGGTTTAACAAAAATTTAGGATAACAAAAAACCAATTTCCATTTCAAATCCCAAAAGAAAGTTGAGATTTTGAGTATTTCTTACCTTTAAGGGAAAAGCACTTGCACTGCAAGACCTTTCCAAGTTACATATCCTTCCTTCTCCATTCTATTTTTCCTGTGATGTAGGAAAAGAGCATAAAGCCCCTCCTGCAAAGGCACTGCACAGCCATGACAAAGCAGAACATCTATTTATTCCTACCACCAGCTCACGTGGTGAAAGCTTCAATACCCATTAGAGTTGTGGAGCCACAGGAAAGCTCTTAATGTTTTTACTTTCTGTGTAGTCTCAATACCGTACTATTTCAATTTTCTGGCTACACATGTGTATCTCCACTGCAATAAAAACTAAATTTGTTGATATGTTTGACATTTTTTTAATACTCCCTAAATACATTTAAAACATGTTTATCGAGACAAATTCTGTACCAGCCTGCAATCCATCAACACTTGGAAATACCCGGCATTTTTAGGAATGTTCCTGGACCCCAGAACACAATGGTCTGTGCCACCAGACATTGAAATTGATTCTTGGCATGAGTTTGGAGTAAGCCAATGAGCACCGTCTGAAACAGCTCTTGGGCAGATCTCCGACGTTAGCTGAGGCCAGACCTCAATATCAACATGCGATTCACATGAGGCTACCTTGTTTTGGTGGGCAAGACAGTAAAACAGTGTCAGTGGAGGCTGTTGTGGGCAGGCTAGCCTCAGTGACAGAACTATTCTGACGCACTAGCACAGACAGTGCTTCTGCCAGTCCTGCATAAGAAAGGTGGAGTAGCACCAGGCAAACATCAGTGCAGGCTTTTGAACTCTGGGCTCCTGCACAGTGCGTAAAAAGGCACAGTACAGTGCAATGCATATATGCTGGCCAAAGATGAACAAAAATGGCCACTCAGTGTTGCTGTGATGTGCTTCTGTACAGCTGTACCAAAGCAGATGAAGTCAGAATTTTGGTCTTTGTTGTGCTATCATATTTAATTATTCATGTCATTACAACATCTGTCCTTTCTCAGGTACAGCAGCTATATGTTATATGATTAGTTAAAACATACTACATACCTACTTCAGTAGTTTTGTGAAACCCCAAAACTTCTATTTTCCATCAAACATAGACAAGACAAAGGCTTCATTGGCCTTCACTCCTTGGTCAGTGCTCTGACCTTATAAAAGCAGGTCAGATGCATTCCAGACATCCAGCTTTGGACCTGTTCTTCCCCTCTCTAGCACAGGTCACTGAAGAGAGCAAGCCCACACCAGCTGAAATCTGGCCTGAAGATATCAAGAATGACCCAGACTCAGCAGTGATATGAAAGGTTATATATGTCCCACACAATAAGAGCCAGAGTGGCCCAGGCAAGTTTGCCAGAGATGGGTTAAGGCTTAGCAGGGAGGAAGCTACAAAAATAACAGAACTTATCCTTTGAGATGTAGTAGTGATATTTGACAACTTTCACATGAGCGCTTATTCTTGTTAACGTCCAGTGGAGCTCAAGTCTCATTAGCTCCTATTTTAAAGATATAGTCTAAAGGTTAGTGCACAACCTGGCTACTCAGAGGCTTGGGCTGCAGATATATTTTTGCTCCAGTTCTCTTTCTATGGAGAGATTTCTTGAGTGAAGTTTTAGAAGTACATTATGGAACCAGGAGAACAAGACCGACTAATAGTCTGCCAGACACAGCCTAAGACACAAAAGAAAAACTGAGAACCCCTCAAGTCACCTCTTATTTTCTACATCTGTAAAAGGAAACAAACCTGACCCACTTAGCAATCAGAGAGATCTGTAAGGATCTGTTTGCTGTAAATTGTAAAGTCTTAACACTGAACTTGCTAAGGCAGCTCTTACGCTTTCCTTGTCTATGGAGGAGCCAAGTGCCTGCAGAACAGTCACATTTCTGTTCTGCATAAAGGCAGACTAGAAAAAGACAACAAGGATCCCATCATGCTGGTTCGAAGCTTCTTGCTCTCATATGCACTGAGGGTCACTTAGTGCAAGAACGAAAAGAGGCAAGGAGCTGAGTGATTGCCCAAGGCTATGCAGTGGATCACTTGAAGGTTCTCCAGTCGTTCCTGATTCCCTGTTCTGTGCATTCTTCCAGACCAGTCTGCTTCCTGACCCGGGAAAACATTTCCAAAATGCAAGGCAGAATCCAGACTCTCAGAACATTTTGAACGATCTGCAAACTTTCTGTATTTAGGATCATTTTGAACTGTTAGTTGGGACACAAGTATTTGGGTTACTATAAAAAGAGACCAATAAAATGTGCAACATATAGAAATTCCCTAGGAAAAATAGTATGTGCATATTATCTCTTCTTTCACACATTCCAAATATTTTAAAGCACGATTTGGCCCACCACCTGGTCTGAATCTGTGATCAATTCAACACGGGAAAGAAGCTTCAGAAACAGGGCTGAATCTTACATGTATCAGTGCCAAAAGTCCCATTCCTACAGTTACATTAGGAGTAGTTTCTGCACTGTTGCACAAGTAACTAAGCTAAACTTTGCCTTTCAATAATTTTAAAGACCAATTTACTGAAAGTTTATTGATATCAAATACAGTCATAAGTATTTCCTTTTCTACACTGACAATTGTTTCTGTAGAGTTCAAACTTTGAATAAGCATTCAGATGATTCCCTTCTCATCTATTTTGTTTCTGACATCTGAGATTTTTGCAGCAAGTTGATACAAACTAAAACAAATTTGTTGATAAAATCAACTAGAATTTAGAATAAGTAACACTATGAAAAAGGTTTTGCTCAATCTTTCTGTTTTCTGTCAGTTTTTGGGTTGCTCCACCAGGCCTCCTTAACTCAGACACTGAGTCATTTCTGTCAAACAGAAAACTACTTCTGCTGTTACTAAATCAAAGGAGTTGACAAGCTGTAGGTATCACCATATCAATAAAACAATGCAACCCCTTCTACACAGGGAATAACAGTAGCCAATCTCAAAGAGAAGAGGTTTTAAGCAAACTTTGCAGGCACATTTGCTGTTGTGTCCATCCTTCCTTCCCTTAGCTCATAAAGTGCAAAAACACTGAACAAAGACTATCACTGCAAAAAAAAAAAAGAAAAAAGAAAAAAAAAAATTGGGTAACCCTGACTAGATATAAAGCTGGGGGGGAGGAAAGGGGTGGAAAAGGGTGTCTTCCACACAATGAAGAAACCCCAACTTGTTTACCAGTATCTACCACAAGATGAATAATATTTAGCTATGAATAAACTTAGAAAGCCTTGAAGAATGTAGGAGCCTAGCCTGGAATCCAAGAGCCAAAACTGTGGCTCTTTGACAGACATGCAGAGTTTTATTTCCCTGGACTACTCAGTAGGGTAATAAATGAAGCCACCCAGCTACCTTTCAGACAATGCTGCCTCACTGTGGTACTTGCCTTGAAGATACCATTGGTTTTCTTTTTTATGCCACTGGCCAAGCTGCAAATCTTGGATAAACTCCTCAGCATTTGCCATCTTCCAGCTTATGTTCACCTCGACTTTAGATGGATACCATTGGGTTTTGATTACTTATTCTCTTGCAGATCCTGCTGCCTTAAGGGTTTGCAATGATCAGTTTAAACAGGTGGCAATAATTAATTATTCAAAATGATTTTTAGGAATTTGGATTTTTTTTTACTAACAGTGCATTAGTTATAAGCATTGTACAAAAATAAGGCAATTGCATGCTGTTTGAGGTATTTGTAATTTAAAAAACATGTTCTAGCTCATTGTAATGTTTCTGTAGGCTGGCATTCTTTGTGAGAAATTTATTTCTTGTAGCTGCTTTGGGTTTATGTCAGTTGTATATTTTAAGAACAACATCCGCTAAAGAAATTTCATGTGAAAAATGGAAGTATATTTACTTCAAGAAAGTATTTCTACTCTCATCTTCTTTTCATTCTTAGTAGGTCTTTAGCAAATACTTGGTTGCTAGTGAAAAAAGTCCAGAACGGTCAGTCAAGATTACTGAAAAACAATTAGGGAGGCAGCAGATGAGGGTGCTGCAAAGTACTATTCTGACAAGCAAAAGTATGAAGAAATAGGAAGAATAACAGAAGTTAAAACACACATAGAGAAACCATTATTCAAAACGTATAATACACTGTATTCTTGAACTTGTAAAGAAGTAGGCTGAATCTAGGCTTCAGTTAAAAAAAAATTATGAAAAGAGAAGATAGTAACCTGCAGTGTGCAGGTCAGGAGCCATCAAGTTCCCATACAGCTCCTACTGTAGGTAGGAACAATGGGGAAAGTAAGGAGATCTTTGCACTACGCGCCTTTTCCCAATATTCCCCAGCCAGATGAGGTATTTGGAGACAAATACAATTCCAGAAACAACTGTTTCTTCACAATATTTTCTAGACTTTTTTTTTCATTCTGATGTGATTTTTTCAGTTAAAATATAACCAAATTAAGAAACAAGTTATTTAAAAATGAGGCAAATAGCTACAAATAAAAAAAAAAAAAAAGGAAAAAAAAATCACCAAACAAACCAAGCCCAAAAACCACACAAAAATATTTACTGTTTGATTTCAGCATATATCTCATTTGGAATACATTAGGCTAACCTTCTCCATAATTTGAATTCTATTTCTTTAACCACCACAAAAATCTTTTAATCTGACCTTAATTGCTTCTTTTCCTGTCATCTAGTGCTTCCCACTCCTGAGTGGAGTATTTGTTTCCTGATTCATAAAACTTATTTCTCAAGAAGCAGCCCAAACTAGCCAGGGCTGAGCTTAAATAGAGCCCCTGGCCTATGCTACAGTTGTATGACTCTATGGGCAGGGCACGTAAAGGGAAGCCCAGGTGAAGCTGATCAGGGCCAGTAAATCCTTTTAGCACTCAGGGCCCTGACAATTATTAATCTAGCACTAAACTGTGGAAAGAAACTGAAGAGTAAAATTGAAAAAGAAATTTTGGTATTCTGGAAGCTTTGTCTACCTTTGCACTCATCAAGTGCTTAGACCAGGTGAGATATGGAGTACTTGTACATATGCATGTTCTGCTTGGGCAGAAAGACACCATACAATTGATCTTCAGCCTCAAAGTTAATAAATCTACCTGAAGGATTTTATTTGGTAATGTGAGCACTGGAACTTCATCCCAATAGATAACAATTGTAAACACTGTGGAGACTGAGACAGACTTTGGTCAGTGGTGCACGATGCCCATTATAGTACTGAAAATCTGAGATGAAATCCTGTGTCCCTACACTCATGCAAGATTTGCCACTGCTTTCCAAGGAGCCAGGATCTTGCCTCAGGCAAAAGCAAAACTGCAGAGGTTACAATATATGCTCTTCCGCTCCAACTCCCAGAAACAAGACCTGAATGGCAGATGTATTATTATTTATTGATATGCAAACTTGAACAAACCTTATAATCTCAAATGATAGCTGAGCGCTTTCCTAGTTGATAAACCATATTTGAAGAGTTTTTCAAACAAGCTTAAACTATTTTTTCTTTCCCGAGTAAAATGGGATGTCAAAGTATTAACTCTAAATAGCAAAAACTGTTCTTTTCAGGTATACTTGACACATGCAAGTTTCAGTTGGCAAAATCTCGTCATTGTTACAAAGCAAACTTTACCTGGACTTGTACAGTGAGTTTGGACTTTCCAACCCAAAAGATGTGTATATTGGTTTCTTTATATGGGAAAACAAGATTTCTGAAAGAATTATCTAAAAGAGAATATTAGGAATCTGTTGTGGCACAGGAGACAGGGTTACATAACATATGAACTGTGGGATAGTTAAAAGAAAAATCAAATATATCAGTAGAAACAGATTTAATTCCCTGCTGAAACTGCCAGTAAAGCATATTCTGCCTTTTGTTTTTCCTTTCTGAAAGATGGAAAATCAACTTGTACAACGTCTTGGCTAGTACCTGACAACAGTTACCAAGGGAAAGATGAGGCTTTTGTCCTCACTGAGCACTGGCCAGCCTTGGACGTGCTTCTGTGTCATGCAATGCAGTCAGGATACTCTTGTCCTGCTCTCCCCACTCTCATTTGAACTGATTTGTGTTCATCTTAGAACTGCTGGTCAATTGTTAATTGTTATGCTTCCTCTTGCTACCTTTGAAAGACCACAATGAACCATGACAATTGTCTCTTATGCACTTCCATTTTGCAGAAAACAAAAACTAGATCTTACAAATGCTCTGGGAAACCGATATTCCTCTGTTGCAAACAGGAAATCGGGGAGCTGAGTCAACTAACACTCTCAAGGAGGAGAAGAATGTCCTCATCTTGTGGCCACACACCCCCTTCAGTTCAGAGATGTAAATGCCACTGACAGCAATGTCCTCTAGAGGACCAATACAGCAGAACTAGAAGGTCACTGAAACAGATGACTTTTCCCATCATTTTTCACAGTTGCTTTTTTATTTTTTCAACTTGGCATCTGTTCTCCCATGTGTGCACACATATGAAGGCCCCTAACTCTAGCAGCTTCTTTAGGCACATTTCTGTGATGGGGATGGAGAAAAGGACATCAAGATTTGAAGAACCAAACCTTCTCTTGCTTTCAAACACCTTGAACTGCTGCAGTTATGTGACACAGCCAGACAACTGGCTTAGCTGGCTCATCACACACCTTCACAGATGAAAAGGTAATGGCTTAAAAGAGAGAATAAAATTCACAACTTGCAAAGCACCTCTGGGTCTTCGATATACTGTGTACATCATTTGTACATGTGTTTGTGAGATGGGGGAGGCAGGCCTGGGAGAGATATAGAACAAGTAGGAATATAATTAAACCTAAAAACTAATAAGATGAAAGATC
This sequence comes from Ptilonorhynchus violaceus, assembly GCA_013397565.1. Lineage (NCBI taxonomy): Eukaryota > Metazoa > Chordata > Aves > Passeriformes > Ptilonorhynchidae > Ptilonorhynchus > Ptilonorhynchus violaceus. Next base: position 3,930,528 of record VZRJ01008927.1, on the reverse strand, counting down.
TATAGGAAGCTAATAACACCTTGTAGTTTCGCAAGTTATTTTTAAGGACTGTCTAAAATTAGTGAGAATTTGATTGTGGCATTCACAGTTGTGATACTAATCATTGGGCTCAGCTACAACACAAATCTGGCCTCAGGTTTATATTGATTGAACATCTATTCAATCAATAAAAAAACATAACCCATTCCTTTATTTCATCTAGTCTCAGAGTCTGCTGTCCCATACATTACATCTGAATTGAAGCACTGCTGTTCATGCTCTTTGCAGCAGGAATGGCTCAATGCACAAAGAACAGTGTGGTTCTACCACCTTTGTCACACTGTGAGCTGAGCCACTGGTGCTGTTGTGCTAACCAGCAGGGACAGATGCTGAATGAGAAATTCTTCTGATAAGAGCTTGTGACAGCATTTTGCTCCTGGTCAAAACTTGCAATGAGAGGGGGTGAGGAAAACAGGAGACCATGAAGGAGTATTTGCATAGCAGCAAGCACTTGCAGTCTGTGGCTTTTGGGCCTATGGACCAGGAATTTACAAACAGGGCTGCTTTTGGATTGCATGACAAGGCTCTGAGTTTGGAGTAAGTCCCAACAGGCTAATCAGATATGGATGAAAACCCCAAGAGATATGAAAAAAAGGCTTTTTTGTATTAGGCGAACAGAGCATTCATTTTTTAACCTTCACTCCAACTCACCTAAGTGTCCAGAGAGCTTATTCTCTTATAAAACTAACACCAAAAAAAGCAGAGAATGCTTTTACAAAAAATACTTGACCTGAACAAAATGAACAAAGATACAAAATGAAAGAAGATACAAAAGACAGAGAAACAGAATAAAGGCTGCTATTTCTCCTTCTCTTTTGTGAATATAGATTATAGTTCATTATCCATGTCAGTTTTATGCACTTCATGAAATTAAATTAAAATTGGTAGAATATAGTGAATGAAGAATATAATAGCTTCACTTTCCCATGGAGATGCATGCACGTACATGCAAGAGTGTGCATTCCCACACACAGGAACCCTCACGATGAAGGAGCAGAAGCAAGGGCTGTGAGCCGGACTCCTGCTGGGCAAGGCTCACCCTCGTCCTCACTCTTACCAAAATTCAAGGATTTATTCACAGCCTGATTCCTTGAGACACCCTTCTTTAATCCTACAACAGAAATCACAAGCTAAAGTTCTGATACCCAAATAAAGGACAGATAGGGAGCAGGGACAGGTTTGATGAGAAAGATCAGGTTCTATCAGAAGGCACTCATGCCCTTTTTTAATTGCCAGGCGTTTTGGCTTTATAGCAAATATTTTAAGGGGCTACTACTAAAAGCAAGGGAAAAGTACCTTCAATTCTGGAAAACACAATAGGGAAAACAACCCAAGACGATCTGGATTTCCTTTCAGAACTAAGATACATGGGGTATCTCCCTATAGAAACAAACAATGGATAAATATAATGGATAAATATTTTTATGGAAGCATTGCCTATATAGCACTGATGAAGCCCTACATTTTGCATCCCAATAACAAGGATGTATTCCAGAGGAAGGTATTCTAGAGACTGCTGTTGAGTCTGCCCTGGAATGTCTGTGTGTAGCAAAGCAAATGATTGCCCTGAGGGGATTTTCCCACTGCTCATAAAAAATGTCACAGCCTAGCCTTGTCCCATCTGTACTGTGCCTTCTCAGGGCAACATCGGTGCAACCTATTTGGAGAAGTCTATGCTGTAAATAGTGATGTTTAAATGTTACACAGAAGAGTGGCAATTTTTTTCCCATTTAAAATGTTAAAAATGAATATATTAAAAGCAGAGTACAATGTGGTGCTTTACCAGCAAAAAAAGTAGCAGGGCCAGATCTGCAAAGATTCAGGGCCTGTCTTCATTTGAAGGGAAGGGTTCAGGAAAACAGAGAATCAACAGCAGAAATAATGATTGTACTTGCATATATCCGCGTGAACCACACAGTTTTTACTAGAATTGCAGCCAATAACTCTGCCCTGCCTGGCCCACCTTGTTTCCTTACTGGATGTAGGGAGATTTGAGGACAAGATGAGCACAAGAAGTACTTCTAGCAAGGGAGGCCTAGGATATGGTAGGGTCCAGGCACACACACATGTGTGCCCCATGGTCCCTCTGTCACAAAACCCATTGGGTCTGAAGTGTAAGAGCAAAGTAAGTTTGGGTCTGTGGTGTCTCTTCACTTCCAGCAAACTCCGGAGTGCAACTTCAGGCTTCCTCTTAGAACAGACTGTAGGATATGGATGCAAATTTAGCATGTCTGAAAATGAGAATAAACTCAAAGCTGTACAGCACTCCCAGGATGACATGAGGTGCCAAGATCCTCATCAAGCCTGCCTCTACAGACCGAAACACTTGAAACAGGATATGGGAAACCTTGTCCTGGCAAAACCTTCCCAGTCAATCCATTGGCTAAAACATTACTCCTACATATAATCTGCAAGGCAGCATGGTTCTTCCACCACAGTGTCACCAGCCCCGCACTGAGCATACAAAAAAACTCCATATGTCTATGCAACTTTCTAATTCGTAGTGGCACTTACACAACAAGCCAAACATGCCCACAGCTATCAGAGGAATAGCCCACTAGAGCAAAACCACTATTCTACTATTTACAATTGACTGCTTGTTACAACTGCATAGTGGCTGCCAGGAGGCTTTGAGAGGTGGCAAGAACAAGGCAGTAGTCATAGGTCAAAATATCTGTAAAGGATTCTTTGTTTCATACCCTTTGACTTACATCTTTTCACTCCCTCCTGCCCATACAACATAATGCTGTCCATGAATCTCCCCATAGTCCTCTTGTCAGAGATTTCCACTGCACTTCTATGAACATTTCCTCATGGTGTGTCCATTTAGATACAAAATTCGTTAAGGGGAATGTGACATACAAAATGGGCTTGTGCTTTTGACAAACTAGAGGTAAGCCTGTACTTTTTGCCCCAAATCACTCAACAGACTTCATGTTGGCAGGCAAATCAATCTGGACTTGCCAGACTTGCGTCTGTGCAGATGTGAATCTCCAAGGTAAAACTTTTCGATTTGAAAATCTGAAACCTCAGGGAATACAGAGACTAATATACACACTTTCTGATTCTTGAGGCCCTTTTTGCCTAGTCTGAAATCCTTGTTTGTCTCTTACTGTCTGCATAAGAGGATGGAACTCCCTGTAGAAATAGAAAATGGGCAGAACTGGAAACAATGGATGCTGACAAGCACGCTATCATTATAGGTATTTATGTGCTGAGTATCAAATTGATAGTACCTTCATTTGTAACTTTTGCTCATCTGTTCACTATTATTAAATGAGCTCAGAAACCCGAGGAGATTTGAGAGCGACGGAGGGTAATTACACATTTTAGAAGAAGATATTTTTCATTGTGGTTTTTGAACATAACAACATACAAAAAACCAACCCCCACAGTAGAAAGAATGTGGGTATTTCAATTCAGCTACATTGCTGTCCTCAGAGAACAGACTCATTAAAAAAATCTGCTTTTCACTTTGGTTCTAACTAAAGGTACAAACAATGGAAAGGCTACAAAAAGCTTTTCCCTTAAAATACTTAACTCTGCTAATGTCAAATTTTTAAAATCCTGATTTTTTGTTGTTGATCAACAAACTTAATATTTTTAATTTTGTTAAGTGATTTATCTGTTTACTTTCATAACATCCATCTGTACAGGAATTTGTATAGTCTAGTTGTAAAGTAGCTGTGTTTTAATTGTTGTATTTGGTCTAGCATCAAAGAGCTAAATATTTTATAACATTGAAGTTAGCACTGGAAAATGGGTATATTGATGATGAGGATCAGCAACCATTCATAAGAAGACATATAAGGGAAAACTAGCAATCCTATCCATATTACTATGTGAAATTACCAGCTTCAGCTTAAAGAGGATAGTGTCAGAAATTACTTCTTTAGGAAAAATGTAGCACATTGTTATTCTTGGTCCTGAGCAGTGAGGTCCTCCAGTGGCAACTCACCTTTAGTTTGAAGGTCTCATGTTACATGCTGAGCAAGGTTTTACTCTCTGCCACAGAGAGCCAGCACCATCTGGCTATCGTTTTTTCACCCAGAGGTTGTTTGTCTATTCCTCCTCACACCATGTCTGCAGTCTATCCAAAAGTCACAGGAAAATAGGTGTTATGGTGCCTGAAAAAAGTACAGAAGTCCCTGGCCAAGGGTAATTTCACTTTGTGCTTTTTGCCATTCTTATCCAAAGTTTATTGTGTTTGTCTCAGTGTAGGATGTGTCTGGAAAAGCAATGTACTACAGAACTACAGCCTGAGAAATACCAACATTTGCCTCACACCATAAGAAAAAGAGAAAACAGCCACAACAGAAACATGGACTTCCTAAACTGATTCAGCCAGCACATGAGCATCCCAAGATGATGATGATTGTCATTTTACAACCCTCCAATTAACACAGACATTCTCTTCTCTGCAAACCACCGCTGCCTCCCTTTCATACAATGCAACACCTTGTTGCTAAGGCTCTGCCAAGCAGAAGTCTTGACATGGTACCAGTGACCACAAGAAGATGGTATCTATTTGCATGGCAAAGATTTTTAGCACCTATCATTTGGAATACTTTCTCAATTTGTGCAGGGTCTAATAAGCTAATATCATGATTTGAATGCAAGGAATAATCAGAACCACGTTTCAGGTAAAAATTTTTTAAGCTACAAAACCTTTCTCCCACAGTTTCTGAAGAATACATGAAAAATTGAATATTTCCAAAGGGAAGGAACTTCTGGGAGGACTTGTGATCGGTGTGTGTATGGATACTTGTACACAAGTATGGTCCCATTTCAGAATGAGGTCAAAAGGACTAAGTTTTTGGTCTTTTCATGGTTTATTGTTATCTATTGCAAACGGAATAGTTCATCTTTTCCCATCTCCACATCTTCAGAACTCTCCAACCCAATCTGATACTGGTGGTAAACTAACTTAGTAAGATACTGTATATGTATTTCTGGATCAAAATAAAGTAAAATGTTAAAAGCATTTATTGTGTTGAAATTTTCTATGCCAATTTTCTGCTAAGAAGCAGAGATTCAAAAGGTCAGGACTCTTGCAGTACAGAGCTAGTAGTATATTAGTTACAGTAATTCAGCCTGAAAATTCCAGGGGAAAAAAACACAATGGAATGCCATGAATTACAGGAGGATACCACAGCTTTAATCAGCTCTTGGGGAAAGAGAAGCATGCATTTAGTTATTGACAGTTGATAAACTCAATAATGAGGTTTGGAGAAACTAGGAGTTCTAGGATTTTTTTCTTTAAGTAAATAAGCTTTTGTTTTCTTACTTCTTTTTCCCTCTGATTACAAAGACTTTTTTTCCTCTTTGCTGTACTGATACACTTTAAAAACTGTCACCATTGTTCCTGGCATTCAGTTTTCAGATCCTCACTGGACCATAAAGACTGGGACAAGTATGTCTCTAAGTGATGTCTTGAAATAAAGTCCAGGAAGCAGAGAAGATTCAGAGGTGATTGATTCTGTACAGTGGAACTGTACTGATTACATTAAGGTCTTAAAATCCAAGGTCTGATTGAAGCCTTTAAGAGACAATTCAGTCAAGACTTCTAAGTTAGCTTACTGTGTTTGTTTTCAGGAAACAGCTATTTCCACAATTCCATCACTGAAGAACTTAGCCCTGAATTTTTCTGTTTGTAAAAAACTCTGCTTCAAAATGTAAGTCAGTATTAAAAAATGAAGATAGAGGGGGAATGGGCATACACTGTTTCAGCTTTCTCCACATCATCATTATCATCAATATATTAAGCCAATACAAAGAAATCACCAAAAACAGAAGCAGTACCTCAATTAATGGAGTATTTGAGTTTGCGTAGAGCCTGAAACACAAGCTTGGAGAGGTATGAAGTGGCTCATTCATTTCCAAGATTTGATTACTCTACAACGTTAAATCTAGCATATTGATGTGACATTAAATTGCTAATTATATCAGAAAATTTCGTAATGTCGAACAACCTCCTATGACTGTCCTGAGTGAAATATGAGAGGTCTAAAGAGAGAAAGCAAGCAACCCCAACTTTATTTATAGGCGGGGAGTTTTTTAAATCTCATTATTTTCAAGCCAATATAGTGATATTTTTCCCCTTTTGTGATTGACTAGTATTTCCAGATGTTTCATCAACATTATCTGCCTCAGTGAGAAGCATTAGAACCTCACACAAAATACGAGAAATGGAACGTGTGAATGCTAGAAAATGAAACAAATAAGGAATTGCCAAATCCAGGAAAATCACAAAGGCATGAAAGGAGGAAAACAAGTCAGTTTGACCATCTTTTTTGATATCATCTTATGAGAATTAATTCCATAGGAGAGGAATTTTTGTTTTGAATAATGTTTCATTATATTGCTTTGCAAAATACCATTCTATTCCAGCTGTCAAGTTTTCTCCTCTTTAAGCAATGCTGCCACAATTTCCTACCAAGTAATTGCCATCACAAGCAGGTACCGGAATAACGTGGGACAAAGAGTTTTGTTGTGTTCCTTTGAAAGACATTTGAGACAGAGGTTAAAGAAATCACTGCTCCAGAGGCTCTTAAACATGTCATTGTCATAATATAAAAACTGACTTACTAACTTAGATTATTTGGAGAGTTAAGTGCTTGTGTTATTGCAAATTAAACTAATTAGTATCATTTCCTGACAGCTGCAGTGAGCGATAGCAATTCTATGATTTTTTCTTCAGCCGCTCATGTGGGATGAAGAGAAGAGTGGAGACAGCTTTGTGATTTAATGGAATGGGATTAGTTTATCATTGTAAGGGCACATCGTTCCATTCTTAGCACAACTCTGCTGTTTCCTCTGCTCTCTCTCCCTTCATCAGCTATTATTGCACTATTAACTTATTACATGGAAGCCAGGGTAGACAGATGGAAGTTGCTGGGAACTTCACAAATAACCAGACAAAAAACTGCACTGGAATTAGCTAGCAGTATTTCCCACTTTTGGAACTGTTTTAGATTACACTCACCATCCTTTTAACCAAAATTGCTGCTGCCAGTAGAAGATACAAGAACACATTTCAATACCACAACTGGTTTAATTGTTATAAAGGCAGAATTCCAAACTAGTGCTGATTGAAGTCTAACTTATATGAATAATTGTGTAAAAAGGGAAAGTTACAGTATTTAATTGGCAGGCATTTAGCAAATCACTTGCATTTATCAAGTGTGGAAAATGTGTATCAATCGTGGTATGCTTACTGCTGCCCAGAATTTCCATAAGATTTCGTGAGGAACAATAGCAGACAGTCCCAACAAACTCTAATAAAATGTCATACAGAAAACTAAAAGTAATCTGATCAGTAAGGAAAAGTCTAAGATTTCTTTAGATGAGCCAGAATGAAACAAAACTCTTGTCCATCTTCCACTTCACAGAAGCCCACACGAATGGATGAAATTACTCTGAATTCAATTATCCTGGAATTCTAACTTTCTAGAGACCATTGGGTTGTGCTTGAACTTTTTCATTAGATCACTTTGGTCAGATTTATGGTCTACTTATATTACTAAACTGGCTCCAAAGATTTGCTCTATCTTGGAGCCATTGGAATAGACTGAAGCTTTGTGGTTCACAGACTAGATTAATGTTTTCAACTACTAATTAATTGCTGATCATCAGTATGGAAATTAAATTATCTATAATCATATTAAAATATGGGGTTTTGTTCCCCTCCTCCATGAATCATTTAGCTTAGAAAGTCTTGATGGAAAGAAATGCATATTTTTGAGACAACACAATACTTTAGCAAAAAGCTAAAAGGCTTGGAGAAATGAATCCTCTTCATCATTGCTGAGCAGAAATTAATGCATAATGCCAGCTATCTAATGTCTTAGTATGGTCGCTGTTAGTACAGAGTCTGTGTACTTTCCACTTTTTGTGCATTTATTTTCAGAACACTCCACAAAATGGGGAATTTTTACGGTTTCTGATGACCATTTGTCAAGGGAAGAAGTAAAGAACAAACAAATGAAAATTTCTCAAGGCAGCACTGGAAATATGTGAGGCAAAAGGGAGTTAAAACAGCTTCCTCCATGTGCCAAATTTGTATCTGTAACTACATAATTTTTCATATCCATAATTAAGATGGCAATAACAAAGTCCGTCAAGGGAGAGCTAGCTGTGGATCCCGTTTCCACTCCCTGGTTTCAGTGACCTTACACATTCTGAACCAGCAAGTATCTTCCATGGCCACATAGGAAACACTGCTTTCTCAGCATCTTAACACTTTCAGTCATTATTTTTCCATTAGGATTTGTTCCCATCACTTATTGTTTTCCTTATGTTTTACCAGGATAAAGTGCTACATTAAAGCTATGCCACTCTAGCTGCTCTGCATCACTGAAAAGGAAAAACACTGCTCCTCCTACACCCACCTGAATTCTTTCTGCTGCTGCTCTTGACCACACAGCCTTTCTCCTTCTTGGCCAGGGACCCTCTGGTGGACTCCTTGTTGAGTTAATTCACCTTGTTGACTTGGCAGAAAACTATTTCCCTATTTTTTGTTCCCTTCACTATTCCCAACCACTGTCACACAATCCAACCCTACACTTGAGATATTACGTTCATTGCCATGAGATCTGATGGCTTGGGTTCCCCAAAAAAGTTGAATGACTGGTGAATACCTTTGAGCTTCCCTAGAAATTGTGATTCAAGTCCTGCTCTGCTGACCTCTGAAATGGTCCCCGTGCAATTTGGAGAGTGTATTTAGCAATACTGGCCAGCACACAGATGAACCACAAAGGAAGAAAAATCATTTACAAGTTTGCCCTAGAGAGTGTGACAGGAGTCAGACAATTGTTTCTGGATTCCATTTTTTTCTCTCAGTGAAAATTCTCACCACAGCATGTAAAACAGATCACATCTTTTAGAAACACCTTGCATGACTATGAGTTTTCATGACTTTCAAATTGTCAGTCTCAATAAGTTTATCAGAGGCCATTTGGAAGTGGATCAGTTTGGGTCCAAAAAATGTGAGCACGCCTTGGACAGCTCTCAGTTTAACAAACGCGTGTGTGTAATAAAACATAAAAAACACGTTCAAAAGCCAAATTCCCATTACTGTTATCTAACTATCCAAGTCTAAACAAGAACTTGAGGCAGCAGAGGGGAAGAAAAGAGATAATCTTTTGACATTTACACTTTGCTCACTGCACTGGTCCTAGAAATGTGTTCCAGAGTGGTGCAGTCACTGTTTCCATACTGCCAACATCAAACTAATCTGTTTTCCTTAATTTTAGTATTAGAATAAATATAATTTATTTTCCAAGTATATTATACTTCCACTAACCACGCAACAGTGTTATGAGCTACGCACTTTCTTTCCTTTTCTTCCTGTGTACACAACACAAAGGTTTGTGGATTCCAGTTTCCATGCTCTGTTGCTCCCCGTTTTTCCACTTCCACCACCAGCCAGTTTTGTACAGATTCACAAGTGGAAGGAATAATGCAGGGTAACTCCTGCAATAGTGCTGTCCATCTCATCACCTTTGATGCTTCTCTCCAAGTCTGGATATAATGGAATCTCTAGAACCTGATGACAATTATTCCTTAGGGTCCCTCTCTGTTTAAATTCCTCTGACTATTCAGGAAGGAACTCCTCCTCAGTCTCTGATACACCTGTGTAAATTCAATTATCTGTCTGGATCCAAAGTACACATGGAGAGCTTGTACTAGGCTAAAATAGAAAATCAGGGTCCTTTTTCTGAAGTCAGACTTCACAGTATCATCAGCTAGGCCTAACTTTAGTGTGTGAGGGAAAATCCCCCAATCTCATTCATTTTCTTAGTTGTTCATTAGAGGGTATGATTTAAAACAAGAAACCTAGTAAGTCTTGCAGAAAATTCCCTTTGAAAGACAAGAAGCTTGTGCACCAGCTCTTAATAGATAGGTGGCACCACTAAAATTTTCTTGGGCAACAGAAACCTTTGTGTCACCGTAACAATAAGGTTGATTAAAAATATCAGTTATTTTCAAGTGAAGAGCCTAATTAGGATTAACGAAAATAATAAACAGTAATAGCAAATGTTTCTAAGATAGTACAGTTCTTCTCTCCCCATAAACTGCTACAGGGTAGCTTGAAAAATGCCTGTTTCTTTCCTTCATGAGTTAAGGGATTGGTTCAATTAAAGCAAGAGAATTTTTGATAAAACAGCTACACCTACCATGGAAGCCTTCAGAACGAATCTCAAAAATGAGAGAACCTCAAAATGTTTCTTAATACTGCTCTGCTGTTATTCCATAATCTGTGTCACATTATAAAAGTCATTTGGTCAGAGGCACATGAAAGGTAAAGGTGAATGAAAACACTGTAGCTATTGCTACCAAGACCAATAGGTACAGTTTTCAGATACACCAAATGGGAGAACTTACACACTTTCAAATGTCTATTTGTTTAACTGAGTGGTCCAGCTATGAACAGTCTAGAAATAATCAGCGCATTCTAGACTTAATTATTTAAACTGAATATTTACGGTCTTTAGACAGTTGTTTCTTAAGAAAAATTGTATGTCTCAAAAAGAGATATAAAACATGCAGTGTTAGAATGGATTGTATATTGTCATCTAGTAAAGCTCTTTCTGTGTGAAACTCTTTCTCAGTTTGTCAGCCAGGACACAAACCAGAAATACACTCAGCTTTGGACAAACCAGAGCTTTAATATTAGAGATGGGTGAACCTCTAAATTTGTGATTTTGGGAAATTCTTATGATTCATTTTGCATGGCTGAGCCAACTATATGGCAGTGTGATTTTCTTTTACTATGTTGTAAAAGACATGCGCTGTGGGTTTTTTTTCTCTGTAAAACTGTATTTAAATACCTACATCAAAACTTTTCTCTCTTAGAAACACCATGAAAGCAGAGATGAGAATACCTTATATCCTCTAGGACAATATCCTTTAGGGACTACCTTTCATACTTGCTTCTTTTCCCACACCAGTTTTCCTGTTCTAGCTCTTCTCTACCTTTTTGTGTCCACAGTATGACCTTCTCACTGTGCCTTCCTTCTTCCATTCTCTACTTCACTATTCTTATAATATTCTTTATATTTCATTTTTCCCAATAAGTGTGTCTTAAAAGGTAAAATCAAAGGTGTGTAATAAGAAAGCAGTTTTAGAATCAGCCATGTACAAGCAAGCCTGGATTTTAACTGAAGGAGTTTGCTTTCATTGTTTCCAGCAATGTGATTCTGTTTTAACTTCCCTGTCATCAAACTTTACCCAAGGTCAAGTGACACATTCCTGCAGAAATTATTAAGGCACTGTCAGTAACAGGGACTTTGCCCCACAAGCTTCCTCATGACTGAAACAGTGACAGCAGCTGTGAAGTTTGACCAAATGCTTCTGCTGTACGCAAGGCCTATCCAGCTCTGCATTTTGTTTCTGTCTCCTCACAGGTCCTCAGAATTGTGCCTGTGTGTCCAATTTGGTTTAGAAATCTACTAACTTGTTAGAAGTTTGCTACTGGGGCAAATCAAGGTGTTTTTTAGTGAGTAGTAAACACACCTCAGTGTTTCCAGACAGCAGATAGGAAGTTAACATCAAAATCAACTGAGGCTTTTGCTCAAAGAAACTCAGTATAGTGCTTTTTAAATGTGTGCCAGAAGCAAAGTAGTCTGATTTTAATTTAAATTCAACTTTTAAAAATTACCTTTTTATGAACTACAGCACATATAATTCTAAATGTCTTAAATTATTCCGAGCTTTAGTAAACAAGTAATATTTCAACATAATACATCATGGAAAAGCACTCAGTGAGGGTCTCGAGCTTTCAAAACCGACTAGTGATTTTGAGTATCTGATCTGATGTATCTGAAAGGAGACTGATCGTAGTGTGTTTTAGTATCTGTCATCAGAGAGGCAAACTTAAGACATCTCTAGACAGTCTTTTGCAATCTGATTTCTAAAAGTTCTTGAAGATAAGTGAATTGATATCCTAGATGGAGACAGGCACTAAAAACATACAATAAGTACTTTGAGATCCTTTGAATATCTAGACAGAGCAATCCTTCACAGGATTTTTGAGGGGCATAATCTCAAGACTCTAGTCTCAAAATTATTGAAGCAGCAAGATCTGGTGAACACAATGTTTCTTTATGGACTGGAAAAAATACACAGAATTGGGTTTCTTTACCAGACGCACATTGCCATTTCTGTATTATAAGATAAATTAAAATAGAAAAGTCAGCTATTGACTTCTTAGGTTACGAGGGTTACCACAATAACAAAACAAAGCTCATACTGCTGATCTATTCCAGGGGTTATGGCCAGTCCTGTCTGGAACAATAGCCACAGCAGAAGCCACACAGTGCAGCAAGGATGTGCTACTTAAAAAAATATTGCTTTGCAGAACTTGTCGTGATTCAGTGGCAGACATCTCTTAGACATTCAGTTCCCTCATGACAAATATTGTCTATTACTCAATTAACACATTTCTAAACTGAGAAGACAGGCTCTTGGCAAGAGGCACTTGCATTGTGTAGTTAAACAGATAAAATAATTTGTCTTGTTATAGAAAAATTCTCAGCAGTGGAAGTGCGCACTCCTCCCAGCTGACAGCTCCTCTACACCAGGGTGCTACCCCAGCATCTACAGCACCAAATGCTCCACACCAGTACGGAACATGCGTTGCAGTGGCCTGACACAACTGTATACAAGTTTGCACTGTTGTAGTAGTGCACTCCAAGAGCCATAAAGTTACAATGCTTCTCAGCTGTAGCAAATGCCATTCAGTCTCCGTCTGCTTTCCTACCAACAGCCAACACCACACCTTTAGAGAGTTATACAAGGTTTTGCCCCAGACTCTTCCTCTGACCTGGGTGAGGAGCACGTATCAAAAGCTCATCCGACATGGCTGGCTTGGCACGCCTTGCTTTTACTTTCAAGATCAGAGTTCCACATCATCACAACAGCTTAAAGCAGCACTACTAGCATGCCCTAAAAATGCATGTCAGCATTCAAGAAAGGAAGGAAGGACAAAAAGAAAGTCATGAAAGTAATGAAGCTGCTGCCTGTTAGTCATCCCAGTCAGCAATTTAGAAATAAGAAAACTCTTGTCCAGAGGATTACAGTGTGGTTGTCTGATCCTTAGTGAGCATCCCAGGGTGAAAGGCTCCCTAACCATCCAAGAGAGCCTTCAGAATCCCTTCTAGGGGAGTGTACTTCTGTTATGTCCCCCACAAGACTTCCCTTCTGAAAGACATTTAACATCCTTGATTCCAGTCAAGAACAGAATTTTCTCAGTCACTTCTTATTCCTTACATCTTCCCTTATATCTCCCACTGGCGAAAACAGGAACTGCAGGTTACTGCTTTGATGCGAACACTCTGAAGTAGGCAAGCCTCCATGAAATGCCATCTGTGGCTGCCAGGGAGATTGTTCCTGTTGCTGCAGCACAGGCAAGTCAGTTTGGCAGCAGCGGTCCGGTTTTGTTTGGACATTGCAGCTATGTGGACTAATCACCAACCTCCACAAGCTTAGATTCAGCATCTTTAGACTCACCTCTGTTTTTGGTCTTGGGGTCAGAAGCCAGTCCTGCAGACTTCCTTTCAAATCCATAGTCTGCGCTCTCTCTCTTCTCCAACTCTCTCCTGTCTCAGGCAGGAGATATTGATCAATGGCCTGTGACCAGCCATGACTGATCAACAGCTAACGACCCTTCTGACTAGGCTGGAATGGGGTCTTTAACACTATTTTCAACTGTGAAGCCAAACAGGCTGAGGCAACTGCCATGGGTCTAGAGCTACATATGAATGAACTCTTTAATGCATCACACCTTCTCTCACACTTATTTGCAGGTTTTCAATTGCTTCCTATTTTATAGTAACATCCTAGAGCTTCTAAATAGTTTTACTGTTAGCTAACTTGCATCCTTTTTAATATGAACAAAGAAGTAGTAAAACGTCCACCCTCCTAATCTCTAGTTTCAAATTATTTGCCTTGTGCTTAGAACATAAAAAGATGCACACACAGGAGACTTTGGTCTCCTGTTACACTAAGTACACTCCCCTCTAACACAGTGAATTGGAAATGTGATCATGTATTAGGACGACAGACTGTAAATATAAAGCCTCCAGACTGGACAGCAATGTCTGTTTTTGCTTAAATAGTAGATGTGGTGGTTTTTGAAGACAGGACATCAAGTGTTAGTTATCAGTATTATCAGTGAATACATGTATATTTCTAAAAATGTTAGCCATTTATTTAGCCACACACACCCAGAAAGGGCTACTACTTATAGGCAAACGAATCTTCTGTACTCTTTGCCACAGGAATGTTTTCTACATCATAATCCACGTGTATCTTTGTCTTAACTAGATACTATCAAGGCAAATGCAAAAATTTCTGTAGTTACTTCCCAATGAAGTGTTTTGTTCAAAAACTCAAAGAAAAATACATCCCTTTTTTTGTTAAGAAAATTTAGGTTTGCATACATAATATTCCTATGCATGGTTATTTTTGAAATGAGAGTTCTTCTGCACAAAAGGTACTTTTCTGTGCTACACATGGTCAAAAAATCCAGATAATAAAAATTCCTGATGTTCCAACAAACTCAATCAAGCAGAATAATTTTAAATTCTATTCCAATAGAAAAATTCTCTAACCAATCTACAGTCTGGAGAAAAGACAAACTTCTACCAATATCTTCTAAGGATCTATAATCCTAAATTTTGGAGTTAAAAGAATCAGAAAAGAACAGATTTCTAGATTTCTATGACTGATTCTCTACCTGCTAGCTACTGTATTTCCTTATTTAAAGAGTTCAAGGTTTTAAAATCGGGTGACTACTCTGTTCTCTTCCTTTCAGTGCTCTAAAACATACCATTCTACTAGATGAAGAGTTAGAGGAAGTGGTGAGAAGGGCAGGTGTTTATGAATACCTCGGTTGTAATTTTCATCAGCCATTCACCTGCCTTTCATATTACATTCTGCTTACAGGACCTCAATGTGGTATTTTAATGATTTAAAAAAGAGTAAATGCTCTGAAAAGAGGAAGGGACTAAAAAGATACTGATAGGGATATTTTCTGATCCTGTTCCTACCTGATCACATGAGATTCATTAACCATTTGTTCTCATAGTGTCTCCAGATATCAGAAGTGGCAGCTAATACAGGAGAAGTGCAATTTACTCTGAAAGTGTACCCCACTAATGTTCGAACAGCTAACTTAGGAAATGCCAGGTTATTTTTAGAACAACAACAAAAACAACAATAGTAGTTATTCAGATCATGCAGTCATGCAGACTGGATAAAACAATGCTAGTCCTGGATCAGTGAGATTTGACTCCTGGTAAGACTGCTCTTTGCTGTGGCACAAAGCACTTTTTATTGTATGTTATTACTTCAGTATGGCACTATCCCTTGGGCAGACACAGTCCAGGTCAGTGAGGAGGGTTTGCTGCTGCTGCAGGACTCTGCAGTTTGGGCAGCACGTTGCATCATAAGGCAGATTACTGTGATTTGCCACCGTGCAATTCACAGATATGATTGCATCTCATTACAGAACTAAGGAGAACCATCTGCCCCTTTGTGTTCAATCAAAAGCCACGCAGTGACACTCAAATTACATCTGCATTTACCACCTAAAACATGAAAGGAAGCCAGCTTGTATCCCAGCAGTGTCTTCACTTTTTATGCACCAAATTCAGTAACCCACCTACTCTGGTGTGCACAGCAGTTCCCTGCTTCTCTGACAGACAAGATGATGAGATTTGTTTCAATACAAGGGTCCATTCTCTCCTTTTCCCTGTTGGGCAGTTCCAGGTTCTCAGTTTCTGACTCTGGCCAGTTCTGTAACAACACACGTTTCTGAACTTTGTAAGAAATCCCCTGCCAATGTGAAAAGCCTTGGACTTGGTATGTAACTTTTTCCTTTAATCCTAAACTTAAATAATAGGACAGTTGCATTTCACAGGTACCGTTATCAGCTGTCTAGCAAAGAAAGTCGACTGTAATGCTCAGCTGAAATGAGGTTCCTTCTTAATGAATACCTTGCATCCCCATAAGATGAGGCAAATACCTGCTGTCAAACCTCACACATGAAAACTTGAATTTGTTCAGATCACCTAGGAATTCTGCAGAGGAACAAAATGAACACAGATCTTCCGACTCCTACTTCAGCTACTTAACTACAAAGCTTTTCTTCTGTTTAAGCAATCGGAAGCAGGTTAAATCAGCATGACTTTTTATCCTTTACAAACTAACCAAAGTCCTTATTTAAGAACATATATTTTCTGGTGGATGAAATACCCTTACTGCGGAACTCTCTGCCATGTTGTCTTATACTGTTTTAATCAGTTTGATGCCAGCAGTGATAGGATTTACCTCTCCCCAGAACAACGTAGGGCTCAATCCCAAAAATCCATGGTTCTGTGACTGATGTTTGAAAGACTGTAGGCAGGATTTTCTATTCCTAGCACCATCAACCAGAACCCTGCAGGAAACTGTGGCTTCCCTGGATTGACAGCTGATTACTGCCAAGGGGAACAAATGCCGGGTATAGATTTTTCTATTTCCTTACACAAGTCTCTCACCAAGAGAAGGCTCCTTAGGAGGTGGGAGGGAGGGGAGAGAGGGTGATGCAGAAGATAAAAACAGCAGCACAATCCAACTAATCTTATGTCTGAAAATAGCATTGTTTGAAACAATGAAAACAGACAGGATAACACCCACCACTACCCACTTCGCTTTCCCAGAACATCTTTCCCTGGGAATGCATGAATCACCTGGAATAAGTGTCAGGTCTGATTGCTGTTACAGGTAGTGTTGGAACACATACCATAGTTGAATCAGGGTTGGAAGGGACCTTAAAGATCATCTAGTTCCAACCCCCCTGCCTTGGGCAGGGACACTTTCAACTAGACCAGGTTGCTCAGAGTCTCATCCAGCTTGGCCTTGAACAGTTTCACGGACAGGGCATCCACAACTTCTCTGGGCAACCTGTTCCAGTGCCTCACCACCCTCACATTAAAGAATTGCTTCCTAATATCTAATAAAAACCTGCTCTCAGTTAGAAGCCGTTTCTCCTGTAGTCCTGTCACTACATGCCCATGTAAAAAGTCCCTCTCCAGCTCTCTTGTGGGCTCCCTTAAGGGACTGGAAGGCCACAGTTAGGTCACCCCAAAGCCGCCTTTTCTCCAAGCTGAACAAACCCAACTTCAGCCTTTCCTCAAAGGAGAGATGCTACATCCCTCTTAATCATCTTGGTGGCCTCCTCTGGACTCACTCCAACAGTTTGATGTCCTTCCTGTGATGGGGACTCCAGAGCTGGGTGCAGGAATCCGGGTGGTGTCTCATGAGGAGCTACTATGACAGGCAATTTCTTAACTGTTTACAATAAATAAAAAGCACTTATTTTAAAATTGAAAAAAGCAGGCCAAAATTTCCAAGACCAGAGTATCTTGTGCCATTTCCAGACTAGTTTCAAGCCTTCCTGGTAACGTGACAGTCACTAAGAACCCTCATGGCTGCTTATTAAAAACCTACAGTCTAGGCAATCTAATCTAGGAACTGGCATGTCCTTCAGTTAGCCCCAGCTTCCACCTTTCAGAGGCCAGCCATGCCGACATGGAATGTGTGAGTCAGACGGGCAGTGCACATACAATAACAAGCAATGTACAAAACAACACATGCTCATTTGTGAACTGTATATGTCTGAGACCTCCATCCCAGCACCCTGATTGCTACGGTTTTCATTACTTTTTGTTCATCATCATTAAGCAACAACCTCTAGTGTTTCAGCCCAAGAAATAGTGTAGTCTCATCTCCACATCAAAGAGACCTCTAATATTAGTGCCTTGCAAAAGAGGACACCAACTGCTATCCAGAACTACTTAAAAAACAAACCGAAAACAAAAGCCAAAGCCTCCTCATCATAATACAACTGCAAATGTTTTGGTCCTGCATGTCAAACAAGCTTAGTTTTGACATAGATTTCTAAAGTTTCCGCTGGCTTCGCAATCAACACCCCTGCCTCACAAGCTCTTAATATCCTAAAATTCTGCAGCTGAGCAGCAAGAAATGGTTTGATAAGGAACGATGGCTTAATTAATCTCACATATCTCTTTAAGGAAATGACAGGAATGAAATAATTTAAAGCTAAAAGTCCTTGCATGTCTTTCTTCTGAAACACTCTTTGTATCAAACGTTATGAATTCATGTTACTCTGTCACCAGTGAGGCTTTTGCAAAGTAGCAGTGGCAGCAAATAACATATAATAACTTGTGGTGAACTGTCATGAGCCTTTAATTTGATACTAAGCACATTTCCAACAAGTAATTGACAGAGATGTTTTCTAGGTGTTAAAGTACTTTTGTAACACTGAATTGGTATCACAAGTGTCTCACACCCTCTGGCAGGAAGAAGTATCTGTAGTATCTGCAACCAAGGGGATTGTTTTTTAATCATGGGTTTTGGCACTTCCTAGAGGCCTCCTATTCAGCTAATGGCTTTAGCACAAGTTTACAAAGCCAGAGGCAGGCTGGATGCTAGGAGAACATTGCCATTTCTCCCAGGGAGCAATTGGAGGTTTGTCAGACCAGTAGGGGCAATGCAGAAAACTTTCCAGGAATCCACAGACATTTTTATTTCTCTGTAGCCTTTTAACTGTCTGGCAAGCATTAGAAACTCCTTCTTGCGTCAGTCCTAAAGAGGGCTTACCCATGCTACCACCCTGTAAATAATGCTCTGAGGTCCCAAGACCACCAAAGTTTCACATGCAGGCCATGTGCCCTGGCAGCAGCAGTCTCCACTCCATGCAGATGTTTCAATTTGCTGCTCTCAAAGCAGATGTGTCAGTACTAGCAAATTTGGAGGGGGCCACACTTTTCTCCCCGAGGGACAGAACGAATTTGATGAGCAACTCCTGCTTCTGTTATTGCAGCTGAGAACATGGCAGAGGTGCTTTCTCACCTCCCTACAGTGGCTGTGACCACTATTGTTTAGGCAGTCACACAGTACTTGCTCCTGGTCCTCTTTGCGATGTGATTAGAAATGCCAGGGTTTTTTCTTAACACAGTAAGGGAGCCATACACAAAGGCTCTACATCAAGACATTTGAGAATTATGTTCATTACATATTGTATAATAAGATAAATAATCCTCTTCTGAAATGCTGGTTTCTACCTACAATAACATTAAAGTAACATTTATTAAAAGAACAGTTCCTATAAACTTTGGGAAAAGGGCAGAGAACAAGATAAGTGCTGTGTGTTTGCATTCATACTGAGATCCTTGGGTATTAAAAATCCTATAACCTTTTTTTCAAATATCATCTGTTGCATCCTTGAAATACAGTCAACCTTGTCCAGAGACTTGGGCAGAAACAAAGCAACCATAAGGTATGTCCTGCAGAAATTTATATTCTTATTTTTGTGCAGAAGTACAATTTTTCATGCAATTAAAAAGAATGTTTACTATACTTTCACATGCATATCTGTACCTCAAATAATCTATGCAAAGTCAGAGGGCAGATGCGAGTCTAATGGAACTATCTGTATACATGGTGGATACATGACTACTGAGAATACACTGCGTTGTTCTGGGAAAGAGAGAAGACCTAGAAATGCATCTTATTTAGGTGTCATGATTTGCTTGAATTGCTTAAAGGTGCCATCATCCCTAAATACTAGATATATGAAAAGCAGGAATTTTGAGTTGATACTGATGCAGTGATCAATATACATACATTCACAAGACAGTCCTCCTCTCAGCATTCAGGACTTCTGGAAAGGGATCTCCACTGTGAAAGCTAGGAAAGCCCTCATAGCCGATGGAACACATACAAGGAGTAACTTTTCCATACCTAAAATTCTTAGCATGTCTGTGTTTTTCAGGCTCACTACTCACGATGTGCTCTCTTTAATTGTCCGTGTTTCAGCCATGATTATCCTGAGCCATAGGAGTACATTTCTGTTTGGAATGTGCCCTTTGGCTGTCACACCACTTACTGCATTGGGTAATGGGCACCACTTTAATCTTTTCATTCCATTTAGACTTATCAAAGACAAGGCATATAGAGCAAGACAAAGTTTACCATGGAAAGTGTATGAAGTGAATTTAGTGTTTCAGTTTTGTGGTGTCTGACATGAAACATTTAAAATTTGTTTAAGCTTCTTCAAGCAATTCAGATTAGGCATAAATCTTGTGACACTCAAAACCACACCATATGCATCACACTGTGAACTATTTCACTATCTATTTCAGATATCTAAAATCCAGCTTAGTTAAAACAAGAAAATTATTTCAAATATTCAAAGCTTAAAGAGTAACGTTCATACTGACATACCAAGCTGAAGAATCAGACATAGAAGTCAACCTATGAGAACAGAACAGTAGGAAAATCCCAACACGACTATAGCCAGACATCCTAAACACAGGTTTGGCTGGCAGTTTGGAAAATGCTAGGTTTAAACACCAGTATTTGCACTTGACAGTACACTAAATGCATAAATCCTTTAACATGATATTTTGCTTGGGTCAGAATTCTATGTCTATAAAGCTTTTAACACTAAACCACAAATACCCCAGCAGTTTAAGAGATGGAAAATGAGTTACTGACATGTAACCCCACTGTATATATTGGGGTTTTATGGAAGCAGGTACATCATGGAAAACTGTTCAACCAAAGATTAATTTTTAAAACACTGTTTTGTCAATGAGATATTCAGATATAAAAAGTATTTATCATTTGCTTCTAAGGCATTTTGATTATGATACATGTGGGTGTTGATGATTTTTATGATGGAATAAAGACTTGCTCTCAGCAGAGAGTAACAGGAAAAGTTCAAATACGGAAAATATATTTCATATTCCTTCAATCAGTTTTCTCATGATTTTCATTACTATTTTGAGGGGAAATCAAAGTACCCAATTTATTTCCCTTTTTTTCCCCATGAAAATGTTTTGATATTCTGTATTCACTTGTTTCAGAAAAACATGGATTATTTTCTTCCTTATAACCACATCTCTTTGGTTAAAAAAATAGACATTTAACAGAAACTGAAAATTCTTGTTAAGAAAAAATCGACTGTGCTAGGTTTAAAAATCTTTTGACAGGAAACTGTTGGCCAATTCTACTTCTAGAAGCTTATTGATCCTTTATTGGTGAGAAATTTGCTGTCTGAGAGCTGTCAGCAGTTTGCAGTGTGCTTTATTGCATAAAGAGTATCTCAGGACATTTCAGCAGCAATTTCTGCCTCAAGCTGAACATTTCAGCAGTGAGAAATTGTTTTGATGCTTCTGATATGTTTTTCTTCATTGAATCCCAAAAGTAGTGGACAAGAGGAGCTCTGGAATAAACAGATAAGACTATTTTCCTGCTGAAATTATGATGGTTCTTAACAAGGACAGATTTCCAATTCCTCTTTAGAAAGAAGGTGAATTATTTTCCAACACAAGACAGTGCCACGTCCTGCTGAACTGATTACTTCATCTGACACATTAGCTTATGTAACAAAGAAAAGGTCATTTTATTAGTCAGTACCACCAAATGCATTTTGAGTACAGTATTTGGCTGGTATTCGGCTCCAGCCTCAGACACTGGAGAGCTTTGCACCTCCCTTCTGCACCATGACCCCATGGGCAATGCACATGGGACAGTGGGTTTCAGTGACCTGCACTAACTGTGCTTTGCCCATGAGAACACATCTTAGAAGAGGCTGAGCCTCTACACTGTGCCCCTGAGGAAACAAAATCCTAACTACACAAAAACATGAGGTGAGAGTTAACTTGTTAATCTGCCTCTTCATGTGTGTGATTTACTATGTGTGCTAATGCACCTCCACGGAGGAGGTGCAGGGTAAATCAGTTCCACAGCAGATGGATTACAGCAACTAACAGTGTATTCAGGCAGGCTCTCATTTTCCCCATCTACTGACAAGGACTAAAGTGAACATGCAACAGGACAGGCTCAGCAAACAATCCGTGGAAAAACAGCCTTTTGCCCAGAGCATTTTGACATGTTACTCAAGTTCTACTCCCAAATTCAGACAATTATTTTCTCTTTTCTATACCTCATTTTCATATTCAAATCATTTACTTCACTCCAGTGCTGAATCTGTGTTGTGTCTTCTCCCTGTGCAAGCAACATGCAACTGAAAAAGTGAGATTCTGATTGTTGCCAACTAATTCCACCTTCCTTCAGAACAAGAAGACCTCTGCAAGAGTGTCCATGCTTCTGCAAATGAAAATAAGCTTACTGCATAAGGGGCATAGAGTATAGAAAAAAATTGTCAGTCTATTATTTTTGTATATTTCCACTACCCCATGACTCTGTGCCAAGTTGAGCCTCTTTCTCCCTAAAACCAAATTAAAGTATCCTTGCTGGATGGCATGATTTCTTGGTGGTTTTTAGAGGCAACCACAGGAAAATTAAGTTATGTGAATTTTAGTCAGGAAGTCTTGTTTCAGGTTCAACAAAACTGGGAAGTGATTAATCCTCTTCTAAAGTATTCCAGATGAGACCTGATGCATAAAAACCACCCAATTCTCAAATGGTTACTCTCCAGTGAGGCAATTCCTTGTCTAATGGCTGAAACTGCACATGGGTCAGTGAATAAAGCAGCTAGATTTTTCAGTTCCAATAGAGCAGTATGTTAATAAAAGATTTCAACATATTTGTTTCCTAAAGATAAGACAGTAGCAGGCACTGAAACGCATCATATTTTATTGAACTTTACAGTGAACTTAAGAGGTAATGAAACACCCAAGTCAATTCCTAGAGACCGGGGCTATACAAAGTAATCGTGAGAAACAGAGGCCATGAATCCAGAGAATTCTCTTCTTAAGCACTATATCATACAACCTTTTTAAAACACTCCTTTCAGGGCATGCTCAGCATTAGGGTTTACATTTAGTGTGGAAAGAACATACACGTGTATCTCCCATTTTCTCTGATTGCAAACATCAAAGCGAATCGTGCAGGTCAACAGAGCAGTAGGAGGGAGGTCATGGCTACACAGAGTGGTCACTATGCCTCCCTGTAGCTACCTTGCCACCAGACTGCATTCCTGAGCTTCCTCTGCTGCACAAAGCTCACAAGGCCATACTTCTGGTCCTCAGAGCTAACTTGCTATAGCTACACAACGGTGCGTTGTGTCATGTAGACATAACTCACATTTCTGGTAATGCAACCTCAGTCCTAGATGGAGTTGTGATGATTACATTTCATCAACTATGCTGTTCACAACAATCTAATTATGAAGAAGAAAACTAACAAGGCTCCAAAAATCGCAGACTGAAACACACCTCAGATATACAGTTGTAATACTTGTTCCTAGTCAAGTACTATTGCTTCAGCACTGTGCATTAGCATGCTTTCATGTGTGCTCCAGCCACTACTGATCAGTAAGAAAGTTCAGCCAGGCCAGTCAGGCAAAGTGGAATTAGAAAGCAGACTGCCATCTGTATGCTGAAAATATTCTTCACCTTTCCAAAGGTCTCATATACACATTCTGCAGGAAAGAACAGATCTTTCAGAAAGATCTTATTGAAAGAAATTATTGGCATCCTCATTTTCATATGTATATAAAATACATTGTTTTGTAATCTGAATCTGTTAAAAATGCATAATTGAAACAAATCTCTCATTTTTTTTCCAAAGGAAAGAAGGACAAAAGAAAACACTAATAGTTTGCATTCAAAGCTTTGACATTGACTTGGCATTCTGCTGTACTTAATGATAGCTCTACAAAGAAACATGTTACTGTCTTACGTGGGAAAGCATATTTGTGGCTGAGAAAGTGCTGCAAAAATTGCAGAGAGCTTTGATAATTTTATACCACATTTTCACCCCTGTTTTTGCAGCCAATTCATTTAGTCAAAAGTCATGAATTCTGCTGCTTATTTTTTCATTTCATGTCTTCTGATTTAATGTTTTAGTTCTGGGATGAGTATCATTTTGTGTGATGAAAGGTACCAAGACACAACTAAGGCTGTAATGCTTTGTGAAATTTAATTCCTTCAGCTCACTCCATGAGAGGGTTCTTGAATAAAAACACAGGTTACATTGCATTGCTTTTATATTCTCAGCTCTCTCCTAACCCGGGCGGGCCTCCTTCACTATGTAGATGCCTTTATCACAGTCACACTTTCTAACAAATCAGTTTTCTACCAGCACATCCAAGTTCACTTAGGATCCAAAAGGGGGTATCTGGCTGAAGTTCAGACATCCCTTGTTCTATTGTGTTTCATTCCACTTCGCTGCAGACTTTTCTGTCGCAGAAGCTAATGAAAAGACAAGATTCCAGCTCCTAAGTTTTGGAAAGAAACACTTCAAGTGATTTTGCATCTGATTCAAGCCTTCGCAGTTTCTGGGAATTTTTTCTCTTGATTTCAGATGGTTTTCCACTGAGCTATCAATCTACTTCTAGAAAAAGCCAAGAGATTGTGAATGATATTGTCCTCCATGACTTCAGCATTTGAGACTTCCTGATAGAAAACAGACAGTAGAGGCCAAACCCTTAAATTAACCTTTAAGAGGAAAGCAAACCTCTTAAGAGGAACAGCTAAAATTTGGTCATAAGCTTCTTGACTTTTGTTGTGTTTCAAATGTCATTGCATTGTTGCTACGGCTGTTGTGTTTCCTATCAGAATGACTTTTAATTTTAAACATATTATGGTTTAGTTCATACTTCCTAGGATTCCCTATTTCCCTGAGTTTCCTGAAAACATGTAGAATGAAAGCTTCTACAATTTAGCTCAAGAGATAATGGTTCTCCACTCTCTAAAAAGGACTTCTTTCCACCACCGTGTTAGCTACTAAAGCTAAATATAGAAAAAAACAAGCAAAACATTTGAAGGGTTCTTTTTTTCCCCCTCTTAGATTATATGTAATTATTTTATTCATTTCACAATTATAGCCTTGCCTTTCAGGCTGGGTAAGGCTTTGTTTTTTTTAAACATAAGGAACGAACCAAGTCTTTCTGCTTGCTTTATTTTAAAACCTTGCCTTTTCACAGGCCAAGCCGTCTCTAAGGGAGAATAAATATTGCCTGGACTATGGGAATGGGCAAACTCTACCTTGCTCTCTCTTCTGTTACATGTAGGGACTGGTTAAAAGTTATCTGTTTAAATGTTTTGGCTTAACCCCTAACCATATTTCTTGCCTCAATTTAGTAGACACTAACAAGGCAAATCCAGCTGGAAGAGTCCTTCATAACCGTTCAGTTGTGCATCCCTTTTCCTGTGCTAGTGTGAAGGGTGTGACTCCCTGTCCAGCAAGGGGAACTACAAGCTTAGTGCTGACCACTGCTGCTGTTCAAATGACTTTGTCTTCTTTGGATAACAGCAATTGTATCCCCCATCCCCTTTCTTTATCATTAGGAGTTGCTATTGAGGTCCAGACTTTTAAACATAAAGAGCTGATACAGGGATTCCCTCTCTCTCGTGGCTTAACCCCCTCCATCAGTTCTTTGTAGCCTACAAACTACGGAGCCCACAAACTCCTGGGGCATCTTCAGGTAATCTGTCAGGCAGGAAAGAGCTCCACATACATGCTTTCATAAGCAAAGCCCACATCACCTTGCCTTAACTCTTCACATCTCCAGAAGATCACATCCAGAAGCTGGGATTGTGATATGACATATTTTAAAGCAGAATCACTGCAGTATGATCCCCAATGTGATTAGCACAGATCAGCCTTAGTTGGATATTATGGCTTGGATTATTCCTATTAGTTTCCAACTGATCTTGGAACACAAGTATTACATCTAATTTTAATGAAACTCAAGACTTTGTTGTTTTCAGTCAGCTAATGAAACAGTTGAACCTTCTCATGACTTGCTGTAATTATACCAAAGGCTGTGCATTATCATGAACAATACTAACCTCTTTACAAGCTGTAAAGTTAATCCTACCGGTACTTGTGTACTGATACGTTTGGAAATGTAAACTGAGGAGGGAAAAGAAATCAGTGCTACCCTGGTGAAATGTGAACCTACCTGGCACAGAAGCTTTCACACAGTACGCTGTGGCACAGCCTCTTGGTTATATGAAACTTTACGTTAACAGGAAAAGTCACTTTAAAATCTGTTTTGTTCATGAAAGCCTCAAGCACATACACAAGTTAATCACATTTTAGAAGATCATGTTAAAGTACTTGTAAAAAAACAGAAGTGCATTATGAGAAAAAAAAATTCAAGGTGGAGACATTACCAAGGCCTTGAAAGGAATTTCTTGCTATCAATAGCTTTTCCAAAGACTCTGGCAAGACACTGTACTTTCAAAACTGAAAACCATTTCCATTGGGAGGCTTTTTTGTTGGCTTCTGTAAAACAGCTTGGTGGTCCCGGGACAGCTCTTACTGGACTAATGTTCTTCACACAAAACCCACGACTCTAATTGACATTAACTGTAATTGGCATTAACTGTTCCCTGCTTTGGCAGCCTCATCTGAGAAACCAAAAATCAAATCCACAATGTGGACTGAATTGCCCTTAATGGCCCCTCCACAACAGGGTTAAGGGCATACTGAGGGTGAGGAAATGCTTTTGTTTGTGGAGGCAGGCAGAGAACTGCAATTTCTTATGCTGTCCAGTCTGCAGAGAGATTAAAGGGCTACTGAGTGATTTGAAAAAATGGGGCATTTTAGTGGCAAGCACTAGGAAACCTCTCTCTGCCACTGAGCTGCAAGGTGGCCTTGGTCATATCGATCTCTGTGCCTTCTGGCATATGCACACCCGTTTTAAAATATTATCTTTCTGGCAAAGTATCCACACATGGAAAGGGCTGTTTAAATACCAGCAAACTCTAGTACAGGGTTTCTCAAAGTTTAGAAGTATCTTATAACTCCTGGGGCAGGGCCGTGGGAATAACAAGCATCATCCTGTGCAAAGTTACCCTGTTCCTGTTTACAAAGCAATACAAATTTGAAAGGCTTCACTCCTTTGCCTCTCTTTTCCCGTTTTGTTTTTTTTGCTTGTGGGCAAAGGTATACGTGCAGGTCTTTTCCATATATTTAAAGACCCCCAAGGGTCACAGATCAAAGGTTGATAAGCATAAGCACTGACCCGTAATAAAATCCTTACTGACAGAAAGAGCACAAGTGAATGACGCTGAACTGGGTGCGTTCTGGCCAAAGATCGCAGCTACATTTTTTGTAGCTGCACCAGTGGCTGATAACCACTGCTACTGATGGCTCACTTTATATGGTAAGCAAACTCTAACAATGGAAAATATTTCAAAACCACAGCAACTTTCTCCTTCCCAGTAAGTAGAGTTAGAGAGCAACTACATAGGTTCAGTGACACCAAGGAAGCAGTACAAAACCATTCTGTTAGAAAACATTACCTCCATGTTAGCCTAAGTCCATTGACTGCACATAGGCCTGAGGCCATACAGTGTTCACCCTAGATTTTTGAGAGTTTCCAATGAGAAAAAACAGGCTGTATTCTCAGTTTTCTTTCCACTCAGATAAACAGTTGTATACCAGTATTTAGTAAGATTTTAACCACAGCCTCATAGCTATATCCTTTCCTTAAAAAAAAAACGTTACATTTTTCAACAACAGCACAGTTAAGAACTACTCCTTCAAATGAGTTAGGAACATTAGCAGATGGAAAATCCAAATGCTATTACATACAAAAGGTAGAGGCAAGGTTCATGCATTCTTGCATCGGAAGTTTGAATATGCGGCTTTGCTCAGTGTGCTTATGCCTTCATATCCAATATCATTCAGGTACTATTTGTAAATGCAGTATGAACAGTTTTCCATCTTGCCTGCCCTGTATTTTCACACGGACAAATGGACATGCTAACTCCCCAGTCACTAAGTCTGACTACTAATTTCAAATGCAAGCAAACCAGCTGTTGTCAACTACTTGTTTGTACAGTCATGTCACTGAGGCTTTGCACTGGTACAGAAGAAAACAATAACCTACTTCAAGAAATTTCAAGGACATACGCACACACTTTTAAAACTTCACAACCTCCCAAGCTCACAAGAAGCAGAAACAATTACTGATAAGCTAACAGTGCTAACCAGTATTTAAGGTAGAAACCATAAGCTTCCACAGATGTAACCTTGTGGCTACTATTTAAGGTCAGTTAACCAACTCCTGTTTAAATCAAAATCACCAGCACAACACTATATGCAGAGCTGGATACCCTTTCACTGCTGCCATCTGTTTCCTGCTATGTCATTCCATTTGGAAGTAAGAAGGGGAGTTGACCTGGAATAGATCACGTCCCTCTATATTAGTGTTTGGGGGTAAAACAGATAATTATGAAGGAATTAGCTTCATAATAGTACAGGGATCAGAGGACTACAGACAGCAGGAAACTTGTAAATATTATTGATCTATCAGCACTTAGAATTGCCCTCCTCACCGTTAAGTTCACATTGCCCCTCCCTCAGAACTGAGGACATTAAATTTCTGTAAATTGGTTGAAGTATTCCAGTCATTTCTGTCTCATGTACTATATTCATTTTCTCTCTCTACAAATGTGGTGGAAGTATTTTTTTTCAAATTTTCCACAGTCACATTTGTGCTGAGGTCTGCTATGGAAGAACATGAACTTTTCAAGGTAGAATTCTCTCAAACTTTTAAGTCCCTAAAAAAACCCCCAAACAAATAACTAGCTTATGACCTGGCCTTTCTTAAACCATTGTCCAGGGTTCCTTATATATTCTATTACCACCCACAAAAGCTGGACAAATTTCATAATTACACACCTGGGACTCCTTATCTCAACTGAGATAAGCACTCTGGCCGACAGCAAGCACTACCCAGCTGATTACCTGATCTCAGCTAATGTCCCATTAGCACCACCCAGCCTGACTAACAGCCCGAACCCTGGATCATCGGAGGACCTTGGGGATCATCTCATCCAAGCTCATTACCGAAGCAACCAATAGAACATCGGGAAGATCCTCTTCCACTGTGAAAGTCCCTGCCCCTGGGGGAGGTGCCAGCTGAGAAACAGCACAAAACAAGGGTTTTGGCTGGGAGAAAGCACCCTCGACTCGATGGGACTCCACTCTCGATGGGAGACTCGACTTGACTCAACTCCTCAGAACTGGACTCAGCTAGCTACTCCACTCCGCTTCTCAGAACTGGACTCAGCTACTCCACTCCACTACTGGGACTGGGCTACCAGGCCTTTCTGCAGGACCAGTGCCTAACTGGAGTACACTGCCACCACCCTGGTCAACAGAGTGTCGGGTTGTACCGTGACTCTGTTGGTTTGTTTAAGCCGGTGTTTCTGTATTACTGCATTTATTTTAATATTTTTTATTAAAATTGTAATTTTGACCTAAAATCTCTCGAGATATTTTGTGGGGGGTTAATTTCCCCTGCTGGTTTACAGCCAAACCAGCACAACCATAATTATTTTCCTTCTGGGATTAGGAACTCTGCTTCTTTTTCCTCCTCCGACCTACTTTATGGTACTTTTTTTCCTGATAAATACACTGTAGAAATAAAAACACAGATTTATAATAAAAGGACATACATTTAGTTCATAAAACTAGTACAAAAATGGCAAGCCTCTCTTGATACCCTGCAGACACTGGTCTACATAATTATGGGTATTTAGATGGAGCTTTTTGTGGCAGCAAAGCACAAGCACAAAAGCTGCCAGCACGCTGTTGCTACACAGCTTCTAACGCACAAGACGTCATAAATAATAACGGCTGATACCCCTTGTCACTGATGGCAGACAAGAGTTTCTGCTTTTGACTTCTAGTGCTCAAGTGGCTGTGAAGTTCAGCTTTAGCAAGGGTTAACTTTCCATATGGGAAACAAAGCAACATCCAATTGCTGCTTCTTTGGGCCTCGCTTTTCTCTAGCCAACTTGATATAGGTCACTTCAAATTTAATTAGAACATCTTAAATGAACTTCTGGCACTTTGCTGTATAAACTGAATTAAAACATCTTAAGAAACCTTTCACCAGAAAACTGGTAAATTAATGAGTGGAAGAGTAGTAGCATTTCTGTGAGAAGAAAGGATTCCAATTGCATTAACAGGTACTGTTGAGGGCTGCAGGCAGTAAACTGGTCTCTTTGACTGTATTTCTCAAAAGTCTGAAAATTGCTTGTTCACAGTTCTTGTTCTTGACTGATCAGTCCTACTCCCTGGTAAAGAGTGACAGAATGGGTGAGGTTGGAAGGCACCTCCAGGTGTCACCCAGTCCAACACTGCTTCTCAAAGCAAGGCCAACAGAGAAGGTTGCCTAGGACCTTATCTTGAGACAGAAATACTACCTCTTCTTCTGTCACTAGGATAAACCCCAGGATTCCAAGAAGAAAGGAAGAAGACTTTGTGAGCCTTAACCTAAGCTCTGTTTATGAATCTGTAAGGTGGGGAAGTGACTATCCTTTTCCAGTCATTCTGCTGCGGGACAAGACCTTGATGTCCACTCCAAACACAGGGAGCACTACTGATAACACAAACTATGTCAAAGCTGTTAGCAAGAAATCAATAAACCTCCTTATGCTTAAGGCTATGAGAGACTCAGAAGTCAAGTGGATAAAGCTGAGCACAGAAGCCTGTTGATTAGCGTTCTGTTCCCAGTTCATATCAAGTTACTTCAAAAAATGTACTACACTGTAGAGTGTTTTGAGATCCTGTGGATAAAACAGTCCTCAGTCCCATTCAGACACAGGAATTCACAGCACAGAAGTGCTGTTAAATCTACCTTGCACCCCTGAAAACATGATGCATGTGCCAATTTTTTTAACTGTGCTTATTATCAGATTATACAAAATTACATGCAGAGAAAATTATACTTCATTAGTTAATTCAGCATAAATGATGCCAAACTGCTAAGGAAGATAATTCCTAAAGAATGCTACAGTTGTTATAGTCTGAAAAACCAATCCAGCCCATCTTAACCAAGTATTAGAATAAACCTAGAAAAGTTCTGATTTCATGAATGTTGATACTTTTTATATCCAATTTATTTGCTTGGATCTTATTTATTAGGCTGTTTCACCAGACACATTATAGTTTCAAAGTACCAAAATTTAATGATCCCTAAGAGAATCATAACTGACTAGTGATACCCTCATGCAGCATCTGCTGATAGATGATCTACTTTAAAAGAAACACTGTAGCCAAAAATCTAGTACGAACAACTACAAACATAGAAGTTACGATTAACAAGACAAACAGTTTAGGAAATTAACAATGAGTGGAGACACAATGGTTACATTAACTTTTCATCAAATTATACTTGCTTTCTAAAACAATTTGTAAGGAACCTCTATTCCCCACATTTTCATTAAACTACAGACTCTATACAGCTAAGCAAGCACTTGTGGGAAGGGTCTGGTTAGGTCACTTAAAATAGGCAAGCTAGATTTTTTTTTTTCCCTTCTAGTTTTAGTCATTTTCTTGAGTACTAAGAAAGCTTAGCAGCTATTCTTGAAAGAAAGATTCAGAGGCCCTATACCTATAAGTTGATTTTCAAGAGACAGAGAAGTTTGACCTTTTTTTGAGGACAAAAAAATGAAGAGCCCGATTTTAGAATTCAAGTCAGCAGCCTACAAAAATATGTAGTGATAGGTACTGAACAGTAAACTGATCACATTTCATAAGCTGCAAAGTGCTTCCATGTGAGTTCCTCCTGCTTTCTTGTGAATGGGGAGAGAAGGAAAGCTACTTCCAACATTCATTTAACCTACCACCTATTCTAAACCTGTTTATGCACAACCTCAAAGTGGAGCTTACAAAAGAGTTTTGAAAATTATTAACTTCCTGCCTCCTGGAAAATATAGCTGAGTGACAAGCAGGCAGTTTCCCAAAGACCCTACTTTAATTGAGACTGGTCAAATTAAAAAATAGAATAATACATGTTCCCTCAGTGTCATTTCTTCTGACAGGTGCATCCAAATTGTGATACCAGTATCACCTTCATGCTGAGAGAGAACAGGAGGCAATAATTGTGCATGTTTGTCAAAAAAGCAGACAATTAAATCTTTGGCTAAACTATGTGTTACACTTAAAAAAAAAAAAAAATGCCACTTTTGAAACAAGAGTACATGAGACAAGATTGCAGGGTTCTCTGACTGATTAGGAACTCATCTAAATTGAAATTAAAGCAGAACATCCTTTTTTCACTGGTTTATATAGATTCATTTACACAGCACTAGCTTTTACTGTACCATCTACTATGTATACTAGTAATGATACAGCACATCTTCCCACGATAAAATATTTTGAATATAGAAGAAATTTTTATTTGTAAAAGAAATCATCCATAAAGCTATGAAAAAACATCTGATAGCCTGCTTGCTTCTTTGCCTTATAAGATTTTTTTTTCTGAGTTGGGATAATTTTAAATGTCAGATGATGAGTAGCCTTGTTGGATAATCCCAGACTTGTCTTTATAGAAGCTATTTGTAATATCATATACTTTAAACAGCTCAAGCTAGTTATCAGTTTTAACCAAGAAATAGTAGCGTTCGGTTGTACTTTTAAATAGGTGACTTCATAAGGTTAAGAGAATCTGTTGTGAAGTGCCTTATATCACCTCCAGGGTTCATCACGCAAGTTCCTCAAGCTAGAAAGTGTTTTAATACCCACATTTAAAAAATGCTCACCATGAAGTTCATTTGGGAGGTGGATACAATTGGTAAGGATATGTTGGTTTAAGGATCTTAACTATTTGTTTAAAGCAGTGCGAACAGAAATCGGTTCATTTATTTAAAAGTTTGAATAAGAAATTTCAGGTGACTTAGGTCTGATCCTGGAATTCATATTGGCACAGTGCATACCCTTTCTTCAAGACTGTGGGTTTGGAGCATATTTTCCAAGGACTGCAGCACAGAAAAAAACACAGAATGGAGTGGCTGGGCTGAAAAGAAACCATTACTATTACTATCCTCTGAACAAGAGAGGTTCTTGTACTTTAATAATGACAAAAATAATGGGTTTGAATATTGTATTTCTGTAACTGATTGCTGACAACACTTTATTGAATTCTTGTGGCAATCATAAGACCATACAGAAACACCAAGTGTTTCCAAGTGAGTTAATTAGGCAGACAAGTATTATCCCAGTAGTATATGGGAAGAGGAACAAATTATGTAATACCTTGCCAGATCTTCCCAAAGAAAGGTAAACCAAACGGCTGTCACTAAATCATCTCCTTAGAGCTTTTGATTGAGTATCGTTGTAGAAACAGAACAGTTCAGGCCTAATAGAACAGCAGGTAGGGCATTAAAAGCAGAGAGCTGGTTTTTGCTCAAGCAGGATGCATTTGAAGGGAGGGAAAGAAAGAGAAATGGGGTTTGCACTTTGCCACAGCCTTAAAATTTCCAGACACTAGTGGTCTAAGCTGAGGGAGAAAATTCTGAACCATGAAATACCTTGAGCAGCCTACCTAATTGGAATTTCTATTAACTACTCCTTTTTGTTTACAGCAAGTAGGCTCCAGTGACATGTGTTGGGTAATTTCAATTACACCGAACGCCTCAAACAGTGGGTTGCAGGTTCACCCATTAACACACCCCCCGCACTGTCTTTTATTGCATACCATAAGGAGGGTGCTGCCATAAGGACAAACCAAGGGCTGATTTTTAAAATTTAATCCAAAGTTTAAGCTATACTGCTTTCTGATACAGTTTTTTCCATCTCCTTTCTCATAGTACCTTTAAAAGATTTGTAGACCTGTCTCCCCAACACACTTAATTTTTGCCTGGAAAGTTTATTACATAGTTGTTAACTTTCAGTGTTTCTGGTAGTCAGTTGGAATTTAATTATAGCAACTATCCAAATAAATCTGATTCTGTAAATTAAATAACAGCTACTCTTAAGTAAATAACATTTGAATACCCTCCCCTTTTCTCTCTTATACGTAAGGATTACTTGGAATACTAACAACCTTGAACACATGCCTTTTCCTAGCTGTTTGGTCTCCTTAGATATTGCTCTAGCAGCCATTTGTTTTATTAGAACCCTAGGATCATTTGGGTTGGAAAGGACCTCAGGAGGTCTCTAGTCCAACCTCCTGCTCAAAACAGGCCTAGATAAGATGAAATCACACCTAGTTGGGATAGATACACAATCAACCCCTTTTTGAATTGTGATGCCTGGAGCCTTGATACAGGACAGGAACAGGACGATTAATGGCCAGTGGCAGTGAGCATTGTGCCTTTAAGCAGAGTGGGTGTTCTCATTCTGAACACCATGGACTAAGGAAACTGGTATTATAGAACGATCATTTGGGGTTAACGTATGATATTTGGAACATCTGAAACCCGTTATTTTTCCTAGCTGAGGTTTATCCTGAAGCTTCATAAACTTTCCATTTTAAATTACAGAGCTTCCTTTTTTAACTATAATAAACTTTTATCTTAAAATGGTGTGTGCCTTTTAACCATTCCAAAGTATTTACTCTAATTAGGTTTTAAAAACCCTGCAGAAGACAGCACTGTTCTTAATTTTGGCTGTAAGAATTCACTCTGCATTCAGCTAGCAGCAGTTCCTAATACCCCTGCTGAACTTCAGCCAAACAGAGCATTTGAGGCAAAGCAAGATGGCGTGAATTCAAAAAAGAATACTTGTTTTCATGAAAACATTGGTCCAGTTTCATGGCATTAGCTATAATCTGTTGGTTTAGTAGAAGAAAAGAGTTTTCATCTTTCTTTCTCTACAGACGTGAAGCATGTGGCATTCTTGGAGTGTCAGTGTTCTCCTTGGTTTTCCCACACATCATCAAAGATTTGAAGTTCAGAAATTCTGAGCATCCCCAACATAGCAAAAACCCCTGAGAGCCACAAACACTCACTCCTTAGCAAATCTGGTTCAAATGATAAGTCCAACCAGAAAAAAAATAGAAGTAAATTGGAAAAAAAAAAAAAGAAAAAAAAGGAAGAAAAAGGAAGAAAAAGGAAGAAAAAGGAA
>VZRJ01008927.1:3850023-3895522 GCA_013397565.1 Ptilonorhynchus violaceus | reverse complement strand
AAAAAAAGGAAAAAAAAGGAAAAAAAAGGAAAAAAAAGGAAAAAAAAGGAAAAAAAAGGAAAAAAAAGGAAAAAAAAAGGAAAAAAAAAGGAAAAAAAAAGGGGTTTTATCCAGGGTTGCTGGAACTTCCTGCCCGAAGCTATAACAGCTTCCTGCCTGAGACTACAACAGCAGCAAAAACAAGACAACTAAGATTTTAAATGAGGTTATCACTTCAGGTAACAGATAACTGAGCCACTCATAGCAAGGGCTATCCCAAGTTAAAAATCAAGATGCCTTTTTTCTCTGGCATTTTAAATCAAGGTGGTTAACTTAGCTTAAGCAGTTTGAGTTAACATAGGCTACAGTACATTTTACAAGTTTAAGACTATCCAAGAAATCACAATAGTTCTGTCACTTTTCTGGTGTGGGGTCTTGCAAACAAGACCTGAGGTGGGAGAGAGACTAGGGTTTCAGCTAATTTCTACATCACTTCCTTACTTACTGCATCTGAGGTTCACATACTGGACTAACTGCTGGCCACAGTCTGTAGGTCACAGCATTGAGATCAGCATGAAGAGGTGTGGGATTAATGTTCTCCTATTCATTCTGAAGAGACATTCTAGCAAAGAAAAACTACTACTGCTTTTTCTTTAGGATACCTTTCAGTGAACAAAAGAGAAAGTTGTATCCTCCAGTTCTTTCTAGGAATAATGTAAAAGAGGATACCAACACTGAGGCCTGTTGGATCTTACTCTTCCCCCACTCAGTGCATCTGAAAATTCACAGGCTTTGAAAACTGATTTCTTGTAAACTGGATTGAGGAACAGGGTTATCAGTGCTCATGCACATGGAGGAGTGAGTGGTTTCTTTGGCTGGGTTATAGATCTTGGCTCTTAAAATGAGAAAATGGGAATCAAAATACCTTAATTTAAGGACCAACTTAATATAAGGGCCACAGAGTAATTATGTTTTCCTGGAGTGTTAGTGCTTGGAAAATAAAGATGCTTGTAATACAGATTCCTGGGTTTTAGATTGCCTTATATTTAATGGTATGTAAGATTTCTGCATTAGCATTAATCTCTTTTTCAGTTAGTCTTTGTTCCTGTCTGTGCTCTTAGATGTCAGTTCTGCACAGGAATAATAAGGCTAATAAACCTCACAGATGTATGCTTGCCTAGTGATATTTAAGAGTTCCACAAAGTGACTCATATTTTTTATTCATCTGGCCTCTAGTCCTCATATAGTCTCAGAACAATAGACTCTGTTTTCCCACCTAAAAAGAGCTAATGTAGCCCTTAGATGATATGACTTAAAGTAGACTTGTAACTGAAGGGTAAGAAACATCCAAGTAAATCACACATTCTGAAAATGCCAATCTGACTTTTTTTCAAATTTTGCTGAGCCAGTGACATTGGGCCTAAACATGCTCTCACTTCCACCAGTGCAAAGCCCCAGTTTGCACTAGCCTAAGCAGTATAAGGACACATTGAATTTTAAACACATCAGTCTCTTCAGCATGTCAGCATGGAACTACTGAAATACATAACATTTGCTATGTACTTAAGCATCTTGCCAGTGCAAAACCCAAAATAAAGCTGCGTGCCACTAAGGTCATTGCAGACTTTTAAATTGATTCAACCTGACAAGTTGCAAAATCAATTCATGGGTTCTGATTGCTTTTTACATTATGTGAATGTGTGTTTCTCTCACAGTGAGCAAACACCCGAAACTGTCTTACCAATAATACTCTTTATAACAATTCCTTTACAAACTGATGCAGCACATTGCTTTTGTCCACATGGAAAGCACAGATGAGGAAGACTTTTTTGCAAATAACTAGTACCTTCTAACTAAGTTAACTCACATCAACCATGCAAAGCTTGAGACAATCATTGAAAGAATACTACCACCATGTTTTCTTTTGTGGTGGTTTTTTTTTTCCTTAAAATTCAGAGCAGCACTGGGTTACTCAACAGAAAGAAAACCAAGTGAAGATGCTGACAACAGAGCGGAAAGAGGCTGAGAGGAGAATACTTTAGTTTTGTTCTGTCTCTGAGCATTTTCAACAGAAGATTCTCAGCTGTAGAAATTAATCTCTTTTTCCTATTTGTTATGTAAATAATCTTGGATTGACCTTCAAAATATTCTTTTAGGTACTTTTTTTCCTATTGATTTTTCCTGGAGGAGGTAACTGAAACCAGAATTAGGTCTTCTCTACAAAAAGAACTCACAGAAGTTTGCATGACCAAAGTGATGGCTTAGTGGCATTACAACATCTTTCACTTTTTCCTTGCAAACGTTTATAGGAGTAAAACCACATTCACGAGAACTTTGATAGAAAGGAACAGGACTGGGAATGCTCAAGTCATGGAAATGCCAGGGTTCAGCAGGTACATGGTCAGGAAGAGGGAATCCTGCCACATGACTTAAGTGATGAGGTACACCATAAAAATCAACTTCTTTTGACAATAGCCATCACAGGAAATTAACAAGTGATTCACAGGCTGAAACAATTGAAAAAAAAAATCAATCAGGGAAGCTCAAGTATTTAAAATAGGAAAGTCTGTTCTTGGAAACTTCATGGCTGAACTTACAGCAACTGATGTTTCATTTCAGTTCCAACTGAAGCTGGAAAATTCTAAGGGTGAAATGTCATTTGCAGAGGCCTTCTGTAAGATCCTTAACAACTAGAAATTTTCATAACCCCAGTGATTTCAGGGAACTCACAGACTTGTCTTGGCTTCCAAGGAACCACGCAGATTCAGACCAGCTAATCACCTGATCTTACACAGTGGTTGATTCACTGCCAATTTTTGTTGTGCTTTTATGAATAATATATAAGCACCTTGGGTTACAAGTAGGCGCTATTTGTCACACTGAAATAAATAGAAATAATAAGAGTAATTTGGCACTTTTCTTTTACTACCGAAATTACTATATAATTATAAGTCATTGGGAAATTCTAAGAGAAGCAATTTGGAACAAATGTTGCTTATACTAATGTTTAATATTTAGAGTGCTGGGTCAACAGAAAGAGTTACAAGAGTCATTTATGGTGGCTAATTGAAGCCTATGAAAAATATATTTGTACTCAGTGGTGCTCCCCTTTTTCATCTAATAGGCTTACTGATCTATAGATTCAGTATTTGATCAGTGCATCTGGCCCCACAGGCTTCATGGTTTGCAAACCACAACCTACTAATAAGCACCCTGCTGCCTATTTGCTAAACAGATCAGTGCTGGCAGGCACCCAAAACTCTAGCCTTTGAAACTTAGAGCTTTTTTAACTTGCCTAGCCTATTGTGTGGCAAGAAAGACAATAAACTATGAACCTCATAAATGCTGAGCAATTAAACGTAAGTTAGCAATGCAGTTGTGGTAATAGAGACTGCTTACCTCAATCCAATATGTCTCATTTGTTCTCTGTGTCATCCCTACTAAAAGCCAACCATAAGCAGTTTGCACAGACCCTAACGGTTGAGATTTCCTTGTAAACAAGATGGTGGCTGCCTACTGAGGGAAATCCATCATCCAAGTGACAATATGATTTTGCTTTCATGTGCAACAACAAAAGCATTCTCTTAAGCTCCCAACCCTTATGTTTTAGCACACAGAGAAATTCCATTGTAGATGGAAGTTCAACTCCACGAGCTTCTCTAGAGAAAAAGTGATTTACTTCTGAAAAAGTGTTTTCAGAAGCAGCAGCTTTCCTTTAAGACTGAGGAGCATCAAATCAACTTGGTTAATGACCCATTCCAAGCTTGTATTTTGAAAAAAGCTCTGCTCTGCCCTGCCTATACCTCTATTATGTTCCTAGATATTCTAAACTAGACAGCTCCAGTAGCACATGGAGTACAGGACTTCAATAGTTAGGTCCCATGGCCAGGGAAGAACTTGAAGAAGGCTAGTTACCTGTGAGAGCAAGGAGTCAGGAACAGCCAGAAGAGGCTGGGAAAACAAATACCATTTCTTTGAGTGCATCTAAAAATTTGAATGATCAGAAGATGCTTTTAGAAGAAAAAAAAACTATAGAGAAAGGAGAGGACATAAGGGACACAATATTTGCCCTTCATCTGCAGAATGTCATACATCCATCTATCACACCCTTTCAGTCATGCTCTCAGCACCTGGATATACCTGACACCTATTTGAGAACAGATCATACAAGAATCAGATTCTGGTTTCATGACCAGGCACTGCTCTAGCACCAGGAGTGAAAACTTCATTTCTACATGAGTCATTTCTGCCTTGGTCTGGTCATTGTACAGCCTAGTAAAAAAGTAATGCAAAAAGTTATCCACAGATGCTCCAGGGACTGCAAAGCTGCTTACAGAAAAGCACTCATGGAAAAAAGTTAAGTCATCCTTCATACTTTTCAGGATTTTCAACTCAGCAATAATTGTGACCTGTAAAGTAAATTCAACATAGGTATTTTGGAGGAACTGCTAGAGGATAGAAAAAGGTAAGTTTCCCAAACTGCTATCCTTCTAAATACGCTTTGTGCTTGCTAAAAACAAAAATGGGAGAATGGAATACACAAGAGAGAGGGAAGTCTCCCATGCCTAACATCTCCATTTCTAAGCATTGAAGTTGCTAGTTTTCAGCT
The DNA here is from genome assembly GCA_013397565.1 of Ptilonorhynchus violaceus. Lineage (NCBI taxonomy): Eukaryota > Metazoa > Chordata > Aves > Passeriformes > Ptilonorhynchidae > Ptilonorhynchus > Ptilonorhynchus violaceus. Next base: position 3,890,934 of record VZRJ01008927.1, on the reverse strand, counting down.
GGATATTGGGTCACATAATTTTCTTATATTTATGAACCATATTTGGTGCCCAGGGAACACCTTTGGAAGGAGAAGGGAGATGCACTGTGTACTAGCCTTACCATTTTAAACAAAACCAGTTGAAAATTCTGCTTTCTTCGGATGAGGCCAATATGACATGCTCTTCGCAAAAAAGCAATTGTTCTTCATCCAGTGTAAAGTCTCCCTTTGGAGCTAAACAACTACAATTTTAAAGTACAAAGGCAGTCTAAATTCTTATTCATAACCAGAAGAACCATAAGGTTGATGTTTCTAGTTAAATTACTAAAACATTTTCAGCATCTGTTTATAGAGTGTGGCTAAAGAAGATACCTCTATCACAGCAGACCTTTATTTATTATGTTTGTTCTCTGTCCTGGGCTTGCAGGTCTTTGTATACAACATATGTGCCTGTTAGTGCACATATCGAATGTGTCACTCTAGGATGAGTGGCTGTTTTGTTTCAGAAATGTCCCTTTATGGGAAAGGGAGGGGTACAAACATTAGGACATAGGTATTTTCTGGCTTATACTGAAAATCCTAGCAGCCAAAAAGTCCAGATGACTTGCTCATTTATATATGTCCCCAAAGTACACATCATCTGGGGAGCTCCTGGACTGCAACAGAAGATGATTGTGTCTGTGTGTGCCGGCAGAACAACAGCTTGTCACATAAGCTTACAGCTCCATAGAGATCATTCATTCTACTATTGTATTTCAAATGCTAACCCAGAGAGGCCCCTGCAGGGGTGGGGAGGGTGGTGCACATCCCGATCACTCCATTTCAGTGCCTCCATTAGAAAGATCAACAGTGCCATTTGCAGGGGAGGTTTTAGGGGTATACACATTACTACTAGGAAGTGGACAGACGCTATCCAACAACAAGTAGCTAATAACCAGTTCCAGCTAGTACTAATCTTGGTTGGATCCAGACCTGTAATATAGAGCAGAAAGTCATACTATGCAATATCAAGCCCCAGAGTCTTTGGACTCTCCTTGAAATCTCTGAGTTTGGATATTGCTGATCTAAGTTTTCTTCACAGTACTAATATCCTTATTTTGATAGATAGCAAAATTATCTGTAATGCTTTCATGTCTCACATGAAGCAATATGTTAATGGCTTGGATTTCACTCTGCTGGCAGTCCAGTCACAAGAGGAAAACAAGAAATCAATTTCCTTATTTGAAAGCCAGAAGCATATAATGTTTATTAATGGAGAGCATGGTTTACATAGATTTTACTGTTATTGACCATAAAACGTTGTATACTATAAACAGGGGTAAAATTTCTAACTAATTAGCCGTGAAGATCATATTTAATGGCGTATATAAACTTAGGCTCTTTACAAATCTTTAGGGTCTTATTCATTAAGCATATGCATATGTACTCTTTATGCTGAAACAGAATTTTGACACAATTCAAGGTTAAATAACCTACCTTGAGAGTCACAAAATACAACAGCTGATATGTTCCAGTTCTTTCAGTCTGCAAGAAAGGAATCAAGTGAAATATGATGCATCTTCCTTAGCCAAAGAACTCTAAATACATCTGGGCAAAAAGGCTGTAATCACCCAGATACTTTAAAGATGTTGTCAACAGGAGAAAAATAGTGTTTGCAATGTACTCTTTTATCTCCTTGTGCCCTGATTCAGAATACAGTTTGTTAACTCTTACAAGAAAAGTTCCTACACGATTTGCCTGTATCACCTATTGCCACTGTGCAGGCTGACAGTCTTGCTGTACTGATGACCTAACGATTTGGACTTCCTTTCACAGTTCTCCTCTCAGCAAAACACTCCAGCATACATGTAAGCACCACTAACATCAGTGGGACTTGTGCATAAATTTGCAAGCATTTTAAGTAAAATCATGTGTCAAAAGGACTAAATCTCACATGGGCCCATTCAATTGGAACAGAATTTAGTCATGGCCAACCTAATGATTCTGCTCTCAGTCCAGTCCTTGTTCAGTCAAAACTTCAAGCAAATTCCCTTAAGCCTTAGACCATAATATAATTACACAAGTACTTGCACATTTTAGTCCAAATCTTGCATCTGACTCAAATGTAGATCCAAAGACAAACTTATGTCTTTGAGAGTATTCCTATTAACTGAGATCCTCAGGACCAGTGTGTCATCACCTATATCGATACCTAGTTTGTATTAGCTGTGATTTCAGTAGCATTTCAGTCACAAAACATTCAGAATTCTGGCCCTTTTTTTCATTTTGTTCCATTTTTATTTCAAAATACCTGTAAATAGGAGGCTGTAGGTGTAACAATAACTAAAGTGTGGTAACCACTACTCTGAGGAATGTGTTACTACTGGAAGACAACAAATACGTCATTGAAGAGCTACTACAATACTCCGATAATTCTGAATTATGGATTTGCTTTGTAAAAACATCAGAATACAAACTAAATTCTGGTTTTAACAAACTTAACAATTGTATTTGTGTCACCGTTTAGAGCCTCTCCCATCTACATTGAAATCCTTAAATTAAATGTGTTCCCACTTGTTTAGGTTGATGCTGCCCTCTTCTGAATACAGCAGATTATGACATTCACTACCCAGAAACTTCAGGACACTCGGAGAGCAGGCAATTAGTTATACAGCAATCACCAAATAAGAAAAAAACACACCAACTTTTTTTTTTTAATCTCACATAACTCTTCAACTTTAATCAGCATTTTTTAGAAAGGACTTGGCTAAGAAACTGTTTTTATTTCAAGGCCTTCAAGAATAAGTCTCACTCTACTTCTTTCATCTCATATTCTGTCACGACAAAAGCTTTCTGCCCCCCATTTTGCAATGCAAGCATTCATTACTCACTTGCTATGCTTCCAGAAAACCCTCCTCATGCTTTATCCCACATGGCTTTTTCATGTATGACAGTGCAATTTTTCATGTATGACAGTGCATTACTGTCATTCATTACTCACTTGCTATGCTTCCAGAAAACCCTCCTCATGCTTTATCCCACATGGCTTTTTCATGTATGACAGTGCAAAACTATTTCACTGTTCATTTCCACATCATTCCATATCCTCTGCTAAAATGCTTATAAGAGATCTGTGTTCAGTACTGACTGGATAGTGCTTTCCTGCCCATGCACTGCAGTTTCCACACTAACTATAAGCCTAAGGGACTAAACTTTTTCCTGATTGTGGTCAGCACTTTATTATATACTACAGTATAATCTTTGCTGGAGTTCTTATCTGTTGCCGCAATGCAATTATTAAACCTTTCTCAGAATGAAATGAAATGAAATGAAATCAGTCACTGACTAAAATTTTTCACAATTAAATCACCATGGGCATTTTAGTGAATCTTGTGCTGGGGATGATGAATCAACATGAGGGAGTTTATTGATTTTTTGTGAAACTAGTTTACATCCTTCTCCACTGGACTCTGCAACCTGGTCTTAAGTATGTGTGAATATTGGATAAATACAAATTACTAATGAATTAGGGAGATGAATGAAGAAGAGAAGGAAGAAAAGACTATAACGTTCCCTTTTTTAAAAAAAAAGAGAAATTGAGGCCATTTGATGAAAATGGACTCTTATTTTGTTAATTGAGGGACCCACAGTGGAGAAGTAAGTCCAATTTTCAGTTCAAATGTCAACCTTTGAAACATTCAGAATGTGAATTTCTCATTCACCAAGTGCAAGAAATCAAACTGAAGCAGACTTGTATGATTGTGAATCATAATTTGAAAGTGCCTCACTCAAAGTTGCAGAGGATTCTTTCCTGACCCCAAAATTGAGTGTATTCCTTCCTTAGTGGTCCTTTGATCCCTCAAAGCAGATCATTGCATTTCTAGAAGTAACTGTTAATGTCTATCATTCTTCCCTAACATGGTACCATGAAGGTTTCATTTCTGTGTTCACGCCCTCCAAGGTTTGAGTTCTCCACACAAACAGATTGATAATATGCCAAAATCACCAAGGTTCTTATGCCCTGGGCCGTATAGTCATGGGAGCTATTCATAAAGCACACAAATGTCTTCATTTTGGTGGGCTCAGCCTCATCAATCCCACATAATCCCCATGCTTACTGACTTCCTTGGAGCAGTTTCTTCACAGAGAGCACTTCGAGGAGCAGACCTCTAGACTGCCAGCAATAGAATACTGTATTTTTAGGGCAGTAAAACAGCTAAGTGCAGCTCAGATGACCAAATGCTTGCCCAGACCAGTAAGAAGTTGCACCTGTGGCAACATCTGTTGTTTCAAAATTCATTCCTGATAATCAAAGGAAAATGACAGTTTAAAGCCATGAAATGTGTTCAAATAAACTACAAATTATGATCATCTGGAAAGAAACTATTGTTCTGACAAGATACTAATGCCTTTTACTACACAACCCAGATTATTTTAGAAATTGTGTATCATCTGCCACACTGAATTTGAGGTTATTGGTAACAGAGAGTGTTTAGACCAATAAGAGGTGCAAACCTTACCACAATCTTCCAAAGGGCACTTTCGTGTGTGCATCCAAAGTGGAGCCTGAAGAGTTAGGACAAGAAATGCTCCAAATGTAACTTCTCTGAAAAAGGGGTGTAACAGCAGAGCAAGCAGGACAGTCTAGAGACACATTTGGTGCTGAATTCACTGACACTTTCTGGCACTGCCATGCAAAACTGAAGTGGATGTGAGGAGTCATTTGAAGAAATAGATAATTAAAGAAAAAACTTAAATTAACTTATCATGTTCACTGAAAAGGAAATTGCTACACTGGTTAGCCCCGACACCACAGGAAATACAAAAACATTCCTCAGGATGTTAATTTCTTTTTCCTCTCTCCAGTGTAAAAAACTAAAGTCAACATTTTCAAGCCTGGAATTTGGTAAGTTGGTAACTAGGAACCTTCCATGTGCATTTTCAGGATTGATTTAGTTTACTTGGAGAACTAGACTCTTCTCCTAAGGAAAAATGAAATTCTCATGCAACTTCAGAGGTAAAGATAAACAAAGAAAAGTCTTGCTAAAAGATGCTCTTATTTTATTAATACTAAACTGTTATCATGTTATATGTGTTAATATCCCCTGTTCAGCCCACATCACAAAGTTCTTGACCAGTGCAGTGAAGTATGTCAGCACTTTCTGCTGTTCTCCATTAATTTAAAAATGAAACTTTACTTCTAATTCTGTTTACTGTTTTTTTCCTTCTTAAATATTATTTCAGGATGAGGCATTATCTGCTTCTTTCAGGATATAAATTCATCATGACATATGCAGTGATAACTGATATAAATTCTTGAAGTCCACTCCAATGCTAACAGGCACTAAAATCAAACAGTGTGAAGTTGCTTCTGAGGATTAAAAAAAAAATGAAAAGAAAGAGCATTAAAGAATTGTGATTATTCTAACAACAGGATTGTCTTCATTCAAATAGCTAACCATCTCTGGCCAGAAATCTCTTATTTGTTGAAATAACACACAAACGAATTACTTACCAAAAGAAATGGAGCAGATACCTGAAATTTTTCAGTTATCTGATATGAGAAATAAATGAAGGTAAGAGTGGTTTCTCTACTTCTATACCCATGGAGTTAAATGTGGGACCACACAGATTGCCATAATAAAAGCCACCTGATACCTGGCCTAAGGCACTGATTATTAATATATTAAAGCTGCTTGCCCAAGCAGTAACTTTGTAATAAAGACAGTCATCTCTGGAAGTCAAAAAGGCTGACCCATTAGGCAGAGTATGTGGATGTGCCTGCAATTCTGCACATGTGTTCTGGCATTGCCTGTCTTAACAAAGATGCCAGACTTGGGTCAGAGTCCATTTATTTCCTTTATAATACCTCATATTATAAGTCTCAGTAGTACTGACTGAAAGATCACTTAAAATTCAAGACTGTGATTTGCAAGCCACCTACAGTGTTTGATGCCCAATTTCTATTCATCGCAATGGAATTTGAATTCACAAATACTTTAAGTAGCATTGGAAATTTCAGCCCAAATCTCTGGCCTTGTTTTGGACTCATTTGAAACTTGTATTTTCTCCAAAGAGAGCTTAATTTGGACTTATAATTAATCCTACTGCATGGGTCAAATTACACTGGCAATATCTCAGCCAATTCCCTACAGTTCCTCAAGTTCATCAAATCAGCTCTTTAAACTGATGGTGAATTATTTAACCACTACATCAGAGCCAGCATATCACAGGGGCTTCAATAACTTCTATTTGTGTTCTGAATATATCCATAGCAGCTGTTAAAGCATGAATAATGATTTCCATAGAGACCTTCTTTGCCTTTCTGTACTAAGCAAAAGCTGGAAGAATTCAAACAAACTTGGTGTTCTGTGATTTGCAGATATCTACCTCAAGAGTGATAACAATCAACATGAGAATAATTGCTTCACAAGGGAATGCCATGGTCTTAAAAGTCCCCATGAGGAGCTACACTGACCACCTGAAAAGGAGTCTGGTCAAAGTAACCGCTTTGCCACACTGAACAGAATTTTCCATGGAAAGAGTAAAGTCAGTCAGCATTTTCAAAATGTGGTTTTGCCCATCATATTTTGGTTTCATAAAAATTACTTCATGCAGAAATGCTATTTTTCATACATTACCTGAAAATGCATAAATTTGGTCCAAAAATGTTCTTTCACTGCTAACAGAACTCAAAAACTGAAAAGCAGTATTGAATAAATTTGATATATACTTTAAAAGCCTACTGTAGTTAATGAATGATATATAAAATTAACAAACTTTAAAGTAATAAAAACACAAAATGAAAACAGTGCAAAATTCTAGCAAATGTAGTCTAGAAGGTGTGAAGTTAACTCTGAAATATTTTGAAAACACGCACATGTTTAAAACTTTGGGTCATTTTTGCAATAGACTCTGATGGATAGAGAGACTGAGGAAAATAGTACGTCATCCTGAGCAGCTTTAAAATTCAGAGATTTGATTAATCGTCTGTTTAACAAAAACTCCGCAATACAAACAATGTAACATCTTCAACCTACTGATTGCAGAGAATGTTGCCAGCACAACTAGTACGTGGGAACTACATAAATACTGTTTCATTTTGTATGTGCTGCAGGCAGAGATTCAGTAAGTTGATAAAATGTACAAACACTGCCTGAACCAGAGGTGAAGCCCTGGCTCTACAGGAATGAACAGCCAGTTTCACGAATGACTGTACCAAAAGCAAGATTTCATCAAATTTATGTATCAACCTTAGGATCATCTCTGTTCTTATTGCCACACAGACCTTGATACAAAAATGAGCAGTGAAAAATATATGCTTTGTCCTCCCCAAACTCGCTCATGTAAAAATAACTTTGTAAAAGTCATTTTGCAAAGTCATAAAAAGGAAGCCTCCTCAGGCCCCCGGAGTTATTTCCCACTCTACCAGTGTCTGTCAAATCTTCTCCCTACCTCCTTGTTTTTATGAAAGCAGACCAGCAGTGGGAGTTAGTAGGAATTTACCACTTCCTTTCACGGAAACAAAGTTCCGTCTCCAGTCCCCTCATTGCCTGTCAGGTTTTGAAAGAAGTGTTGCTAGAGGCAGGAATACTTTCAAAAAGCCTAGCAGATTTCTAAAATCAGCTTTAAAAGTGTCCTTTAAGACCTTCCCTGAGGTGTTTATGGATTATATTGCTCAATTAGCTATTTTATACTGCAGTATTTTCTTCAAAAACAATCTTTGGCTAATTGTAAATTCTTAGAAATATGCTTCACATTTTAAAAGTCCTATTTTTACAGCTGCAATAAAGTCTTCTAGGGCACATATTAGAGGCCATAATGGCACATGACTGGACTTCAACACTCACCTCATCATCATGATGGGTGTCTCCAACTAATTAGCTGTACCTAGTGACAAGCTGATGTTAGCACCTGTTCTCATGAAATGGATTTTAATAGAAATGGGGCCAAGGTGAATGCATCTGGGGAAGTTCAGTTCTGAGGGCTGGCTGAGTCTCTCATAAACATGGGAAAGTTTTATAAATCTCAGTGTGCACAGATCCCAGGGTTTAGTGGTTTTGTCACTGAACTTCAGTCAACAAACTATTTGAATGACTGGCCCAAAGTATATTTCATTCTCCATGTACACTGGACAGCAAATCATGAAAGCCATAAAACTGGGGGTAGCTGTAGTTCTGAATCTCTAAAAAGGCAGTCAGCTGCAGCACCTAGGTCTTGGGATAAATACTTACAGGTTGTGTTCAGTTTTGAGAGAATTCTGTTGATTTTCTATATGGTGTTTTCACTTGACTATAATAGAAGAACTAAAACTTCATAATGTCTTACTTAGAAAGCAATGTTCTCCCCATAGTCACTTGTGTTACAAAAATAGGTAAATATAATACATATTGCAGGAGACTTATGTTCATCTGAGACAGTCTAATCTACTTTGCATAAAAAAACCCTTTTCCACCTTCCTTTTTCCTACTCACATAAATAAGCATTACAGCTATGCTTACAGTGAGTCAATGAAAGATTTGCCTTGACTGAAATTATTTCTTAATGCCTCCATGTTGCACTCTTAAGTATCAATAGACCACTTCGGTTTATGCCTGTTGGTTTCTATTTTGATATGCCTGTGTGTATTACCCAGACTATACTTTATATCCTCTCCTCTCTGAGCTTACACAAATAAGAAGTCAACATACTCCAGCCTGAGCTGCATAGTAGAACTGTGGTTCCCATTCAGTACAGCAGGTAAACACATGCTAAACTTTAAAGCCAAGGGCAGTCACGTTGACACAGCTGAACTATTCCCATAGTTTCTCCTTGCTTTTTGTATTGGTAAAGTCAGATTTGTGCTACACATCTGCTTATCAACTGAAACTGCATAAACATCAGAGCTCTCTCGGTGAAAACTGGCATCAAAGTAAAAGAAAATATTTATCTAATTCAGTTATAAACATTCAGGATACAACTCCAGCTATAAGAGGTCTATCAAAATTAATAAAATCAGATTAATTATATGGCAAATTTCCCAGATAAGGCCAAAAAATAATTTGATTAATAGCACTGTGGCACAGCAAAATATTTACATCATGAAATATTAATAGCCTTCTAAAGAAAAAAGAAAATGCGGACATGAGTCAAGCCATGAACATGAAGTAAGGATCCCTATTTCCTGAACTCTAAGATTCAGGGTAGTCCCCATAACCGGTGTATGAAAAGCCAGAGCACTGCAACTGAGAAATTAACATAAAACCTGAAATGGCCAGAGCTTTATGCTAGTCTAGCCTAGTTCCCTTCATAAGATCTCTCTTTTTATGAAGTATAATGTGACTGACATTAAGAAAAACTGTGAATCACTCACCAATAACATACCAACCTCCCAGAACCTGGACTTTCAAAAAAGTTTAGTGCTGAAGAGGCTAGTTATGCATTTCATAGTTAAGCATATACATTTATGCAAGCCTCCCCACTAATGTACTAAGATGCTCCTTTCTGTAGCAGAGAAGACTCATTCCCATCAGACCAAACACTCTGGTCTGCAAGAAGACAGAATAAATAATCAAGATGCTTGCTCCTCCTGCTCTTTAAAACTCCCAAGTGAAGTGCTAAGGTTGCTGAACAACAGGAATAGAGCAGCACAATCACCCAGAAACACACACACACACCAAGAAAACAAAGTAATGCCTTGCTTCTCAGCTCATGTTAACCTGTATAGATCCAATACAGTAAAAAAAGCTGACATTGATTTTTGCCAGCTGAAAATCTGCCCTGAACCTTAAAGCAGCTTGAGAAGAGGGCTGAATATCAGATGCCTTCAATTTAAGGCAGCTACTGTTGTCCAGCTGAGCTCTTTATTAGAAAGCTCTATTCCTTGTGTAACTGAACATTGCTTTTTAAAGCTGATATATACAGTGGTTGTCCAAAGCATAGGCTTTGTGTTTGGAGAGATCTAAATACATTAGCCAACTTAACACTGATAGTTAAAAAGCCTGGACTCTCCCTGAAGGTAAAGAACACCCTCTTAATGAAAAAAATTTGCAATAATCTTAGATCCATCTTCAATTTAGACCTTGTATTTTCCCCTGTTGTCAGAGTTTCAATTGCCTTTGCTGTGAGCTCTGGGTTTCAATTTACAGAGCATTAGCCCTAGGCTCCTCATCAGCATTTTCAGGTCTACTGGGACATGCATTTCAAAATACTGAGCAGTTGGAAGAATGTCAACAAAACCCTGAGTGACAAAAAAAGCAGACCAGTTGCTGAAGAAAACAGGGGATATCCCCAAAATTTATGAGTGCCAAGTAGATCCAAAACCATAGAGGCCAAAACAGTCTGAAAATGTTGACAGGAAACTGTCCATAAGAGAGAATGTTTACCAGTTAATTCAGAAAAGCAGCCTACAAGTGAGGGAAGGCTAAACAAATTGAAAAACAAAAGCATCCAGATGGAGGCATCAAGATCATCGGTATGCAGAGATTCTACGCATTTTCGTAGCTCTTATTATTACAGCATGCCACAAAGTGCAGATAATATGCATTATATATTAGGAAACGAGTAAACAAGAATCATGAGGGCCACTGCAAACAAAGGTGATTAGATATCAGCTGGCTTCTCTCAGCAAGCAGCCTTCTTAAAACAAAGGTGCACACCCGTACATAAAGCCTTACTTTCCCTGTTTGATGTCTCACTCCTTGTTAATCTGTTTTCCAGTACAGCATACCAGTCCAAGCACTTGAAAGAGAATTTGCAGTGTGCTCCTTCTTGGCACTGACTGCATGTGGCAGCTGCAAAGCTTGTAGTCAGTGAATTTTGCAGCTGGTCTGGTAGCAGTTGGCAAAAACCTAGTGTCCAGATGGACATTAAATTTGCATTATTTATAATACTTCAAAAGTGAATAAACCTATATGAAAGTGACTTATAAGGACGTTTATTTAGGGACTTATTTCTGACAGGTCTGAAGCCACTTTCATTCAAGCAATGCTTAGATGCTGAATGCTTTACTGACCCTTAGGAAAAAGTTCCACAGCTCTTGATCGCTGTTAACCCTTACGTAACACACATGTGGAAGAACAAGTGGATCCTGTACTTTGCACAGATTATGACCTACAACTTAATAGGCCCATTTACAACTACACTGGTCGTGTCCAAGAGCACAGATTGTGCAAGGATCTGGCCTGCTGAAGTTTTCTTACTTGCAGTGTGAAAGAATGGAAAACAAGCAGGTTACACTTTGAAGTTTTCAAATTAAAAAGTGAACAGTCACTAGAAAGTCATCCTGATTTTGGCTGGGAGAGAGTTAATTTTTTCCATAGCAGCTGGCACAGTGCTGTGTATTGGACTTAGTACGACAATAACACTGATAAAAGACTTATGTTTTGGTTGTTGCTAGGTAGTGCTTACCCAAATCAAGGACATTTCAGTTTCCCATGCTCTGCCTGTGAGGAGCTGCACAAGAAGTTGGGAGGGAAACAGTTGAGAGCTGGCTGAGACAGATGACCTGAACTGGCCAGAGTGATATTCCATACTATTATGCCTGGTAGGGCATAATACTGTAGGGGTTGGCCAAGAGTGTCTGATGACTGCTCAGGGATGTGCTGGGCATGAGTCAGCAGGTGGAAAGCAATTGTGTTGGGCATCACTTGTTTCTTTTAGATTTTATTCTTCTCTCTCTCTTTTTCTTTGCAATTATTATTATCATCAGAATTGTTAAATTTAATTTTGTTTCAGTTATTAAACTACTTATCATCTCAGCCTACAAGTTGCACCTTTTTCATGATTCTCCTCCGCATGATGGGTGGGGCAGCAGGAGGTGGGTGGGCAAGTGCCTGCATAGTACTTAGTTGCCAGCTGGGGTTAAACAACCAGAGGCCAGTGCCTCATGGACTGTATGACAGACAGAGCTACGTCACACCAGACAACACAAATAGGTTTCCTATAGTGTTCCCATGTCCCAGCCAACTCTGAAAATTCCCCTTTATCATGTAGATGGTAAGATGCACAATGTCCATCGCTCTTCAGAATTCATAGAAAACAGTAATTCTTTATATTGAAAGTCCTTTAGCTTTGCCAAACTGGGACAAAATACTGTAATTAAGAATGATCAGGCATATCCTTTTTTTGAACAACTTGAACTGAGAAATAATTTGCTTTGAAATTGATAACCTTTAAAAAGAAGGTAATATTCACATATATCTTCAGTTCTTTGTGTTTCAGGACTGTCATGACACAATCCATTTTGCTAATATAGGCTTTCAAAATCTTAACTAAAACTCTCTGAAAACAGGTCACTGGAAGATCACTTTTGTTCCTATAGAATGACAAATCAAGATTTCTTTAGGCCCAAGCAGTAGAACAACCGAGCACATTATCTCTTTCTGAACCTGTCATCAGATCAGGCTGTTGATACTGCTTCAGCCCCTTCTCAATACTAACTGTGACAACATCATTATTTGGATCATTTTTATTCTCCCCTCGCTCTGCTCAGGAGGTAAAGCTTACTAATAAGACTTTCAAGCATGTGAACCAACCATGTAGAGTACACCATCACAAAATTCCCTAGTATTTCAACAACATAAGCAGACTATACACCCCACAGTATTTTAGCACTCCAAGGTCACTTGCCTTCAAATTATTCATTCCTAGATTCCACATCATGAAACACGTGATTCTGTTCACTGAAAACAGCACAAGCTTCACTGGGAGAAAAATTATTAAATCAGCCATGACAGCTTTGTTATAGATTAACTAATCCAGTATAAATAGAGTGCCTGTCACAAAACCAATAGGATATAGTTGAACAACACCTCAAGTAGTGGCTGTTAATCACAGTTAAATAGCTGTTCGATGGAGATGACAGTTCCAGTCTAAGAATAAGGCACTTTAGAGGCACATGGTGCTGAAGGCAGTGCTGTCTGTAGCATATCATCACTGATTCTACAGCCTGCTCTACACGGGGAGCAGCCATGGGAAAACACAGAGGCAGCACAGCACCCAGGAGTAGCACAAGAGGAACAAACTAGCATGCAAAAGGAACATGGACATCAAGTTTTTATTTCCTTATTTAAATATTCCAGGTAGTGAGAGAAAGTAGTTACAAAGAATTAAACTGAAGTCACCATGGAGCAGAGAAACTAATAGATTCCACTACTAAATAACCAGTTTACAAATCCGCAAAATCCCTACATGCATGCAGCAACATGCAGAGCCAAAGTTTTGTTAGATTCAAGTCAATTCCTTTGCTGATGTCCTCATCATTTTCTTTTACAAATGTTTAAAATTTGAGGTGAGTCTGGTGCCAAAGTCCTTTTGACCAACTAGAGCAAATGTGAGTGACGAAATTTTCCCCAAATGATTTAACATCAGCCGGCCTTCTACTGCTGTATTTAGGGTGTGCCAGGCCCCTACCAGTGACACAGTTCACAGTGCTTTGCTCCCTTCTATTTGTTTTTAACTCTTATTTCCCTCTTCTCTATACCAGCAAAGCCCATGTCAAAGTGCTTGTTACAAAGTCAGACGGCTTAGTTTTGTTTCAAGTACAGATTTCTCTGAGCAAGCCTGTTTTGTGGTGATATACTTAGAAATGGTCTCTCCAGTGGCTTTGGTGGAAAGGGTGGCCTTAAACATTGAGTTGGGAAGGCTACTGACAGCAACCTCCAGCTGGTATATCAACTTACAGAAAGGGACATCAAACTAAACTAGTGCTAAGAGTAGTCACACTGAAGTTTGCAAAAGCTAAATGAAACTGAAATGACACTCACTGTAGAATGAGTGAAACATCTGTGCTTAAATGGCTTTGTGCTCCTCTAGTCTAACATAGACAAAACATAATTATGGACTAGTGAATCAGATGCCCAAAAGAAGCCTTTAGCCTGCAAAGAGAAATTATCTATTTAATTTTCTGAGTAGTCCTGTGGAAGGCTTAAGAGTATAAGGTTCACACCACTCATTTTCAAACTTCATCTATATGCAGCATTATGGTGTTGTGGGCTGGGGTTTTTTCCTCCCACACCAAAGAAAGAATTAAAGAAATTTCAAAGACAAAGCTTCTCTTCCAGTAAGCAGTGACGTTTCCTTCCTTGTAATTAATATCATATTGTTGATACAGATTTTAAAGAATAGAAGTTTCCATTTCTCAGTAATTCAATTCTACTTAATTATTCTAATAATGAATACAAATACCAGAAGATATTTGACTTGCAACAACTCTTTCCATCTTCACACTACTGAACTATGCAGTAAAACAAAAAAAGCCTTAAAAATGCTTAATAATTATGGTATTGTGCATGGAAGAATGCAACACTGGCTTGATGTGTTACAACACTGTAACTTGTGCTTATCAAAAAGCACAAGTTACAACAGCACAAGGGAAGGACCAAGGAGATTTTAAGAAGCCATTAAAACCAGGTGTCCCAAATTAAGAATTTGTACCAGGTTTCTAATCCTTCCAAGATACTACAGTGCATGAGCCAAAGCCTCCTGCAGGCAAGTGTTACTTCTTTAAGTTGAGTGGCTTTGGATTAGGCCTCAAATCACATAGACTGCAGCAGGCTCTCTCTCAAAACAAATCTTTGTCCTCATATACAAAAGGACATTGCAGTCTAATGTGAGTCAAGGCAAATTCCTCAAAAAGACCAAATCTCCCAGTCCACTGTCACACCATTACTGAGAAATTCCTGCAAAAATACATTGCCATTGTGGGTGACGTCAAACAGTGCTGAAGACTGCTGCTCTCATGCTATGAAACTGTAATTTTTCTTCGCAAAATGAAAATTGTTTTCAAACTCTAGTCTATGGCATCATATCATGCAAGAGCAATTGAAAATTTGATCCAAAATTTGAATTGTGAACAAAGGTACAGGACAAGCAAAGCATGAAGTGAGGAAAAGAAAGAGCCCTGGAGACAAGTGTAGTCTCAATAACCACTAGCTTCGTGATTCTGAAGGAAAATAAAAAAAGTTTCCTGAGGTGGTAGCTGAAAGAGGGTTTGTTTATCTCAAGGAAGCTGCTTCCTGTTGTTCACCTACTCCTTTGTTCTGAAAAGCAGGACTTGCATTTTCCTTTGAAAGGATATTATGGCAATAGGCTTTTGGGGTTTTTTTTCTCCATTTTCCAAACTATTTTTTGTCTCTGTCCTATCAATGGAAGAGTTACTTGGAAAGGATTCAGCATTCATTGTCACTTCCAACGCACTGACTGTTGATGTTCTCTGTACAGTGCAGAGATAAACTACATCATTTGAATACAAATAATGTAAGCTCATGAGTCGTTCTGAATGCTTCTTAGTAATTCAAAAGTTAGTACCAAGATTATTATATGAGACACTTCTTGGACCTTGCATCTTTGCACAAGCTTTTTTTTTTGTGAGCAACAACCCAAGCATTTGGCATGACATTGAACTGTTCGTTCTGACATCACAAGACAAAGTCTACAGCCAGTATAATGAGTCTCAGCTCCACCAGCTTCGTCCTACAGTACCAGCTGCCCTTTGATGGTCTGTATAAACAGAAGAGTACAGGATTTCTCAGTTGGATTAAGAAAATGATACTGGATGACTACCGAGACATTGTCTTATGTTTCAAAATTAAACCATAAGCAGGGTTTACGCATAAGAATGCCCTTGCTGTAAATGCATCAATTGTCACTTTCTTAGCACATGTTTTACATTTGGCACAGCAACAATACAAAAGAGTTTATAAAATGGATTGGAGCCAACAGATGGCTTCTCCAAGCCATCAGTATCAGAATTCTACCCAGTTCCCACTCCTTCCCAGAAAAAAGCCTGGGAAAACAGATTGGGAAGATGCCTAAGTACATACACATGATGATTTATATCTGGTTTCGTGTGTATATGCATATATAGACGCACATGTAAATCTGTGTATAAACATATATGTACATGTATATGTATATGTACATGATGTTCTACATGTGCAATAGACAGTGCTCAGGTATCTGAGCTCTTCAGCTAAGACTTTTCCAAACCCAAGCTGTATGCAAAGAATTTTTCTCTGTTCAGGAGAGATATTTCATTAAAAGACAATGTCATTTGGGGAAGACATCTTGTGACTAGATATTCTGGTTTCTGCTAATAAGGTATTCCATGTTTACAGACTAGTCTTCTGTTCCACGTCTTGGCTGAAGGCCTGCCAGGGTAAGGACTACAACACCAGCTATCAAGCTGGTCAAGCTAGGGGTAGCTGTTAAGCCATTCTCTGAAAGAGGTCAGGAATAGGCACTTCTGAGATACATGGCAAAAGCAGAGGCCACATGATGCAAGCACTGTTTCAAGCTGGTGACTGCCACTTCCCACATTTCAGAAAAGAATTTCTCACTGGCACTGCAATGGGGAAATTTCTTCATTCTGACAGAAAAGAGCAGATTTTATTCTTAAAAAAATTTCAGTAGTTAAATTGCCCCTTTTTTTTTGTGCTGATCATTGCTCTTAACACTAGAAAAAAAAATGTGCCTTATTTGTAAAGCAAATATTGTAAGACACAACTTGCTGAGATGACTACTACTCCATGCTTTCAGCTGGAGCCCATTTTTCTCCTAAACACCACCAATAAAAACAAGACCCATTCTATACATGTGACTCTCTCTAGAGAAATGTACATATTCTCTTGAAATTGTTCCTTGTTTATTTTTATATCACTGATATTTACAACACTCCGCATCTGTACCATAAGCCTCTAGAAAAACATTATGGGTATGCATTGCAGATAACTTTTGGAGTTAATATTAATTTTATCTGTAAAAAACCCAACCACATACAAGAAATAGGAGAGTATGAAGGGTTTCCATTTCAGAGCAGTAATTTTTAACCTTACAAAAGTCCACCACACCTCAAAAACTGACTTTTGCTTCTTTTGCTTAGTCTACAAGAATCCCAGTTAGAGATGAAAGCCTTGAAAGAAGGCCCTCTAAAAGCAGTAAGACTGTGCCTTTTCCTATCTGTTTTCTCAGGCAGGTGGACAGCATGTGATACTCCCTTGCTTAGGATTTGAGATTTGTACAAGTTACCCTTCCTTCTAAAGACATAATCCAGGAAACAAACACTGTTTAGGACCACAGCTTTCCTACTCCATTGCCCAATTGATATGGCTGATCAGCAAAGGCCCACACCTGCAAGTATTTGTGCCAGAAACCACCCAAGCCACTGAGGTTAAACTCCCAAGATTCAAAACAGAAAAAAAAAAAAGTCATTTCTGCCTGGCTCAGGAACACAGCCAAGTGCAGCCATTTTTCCCCAGCCAAGAAGGGGTCTATAGACATGCCAGAATACACAGGCCAATAACAGCAAGTAAGGAAATCAGAGGAACCTCCATCTGACCCATTCCAAATACAGACATAGATCTGACACACGACAAGGAAGCCTCTTCAACAGACAGGCTCTCACTTCAATGGGAAGAAAAATTTCTGAATCAAAATTCAAAACATGAAATACCTTCTATTTTCCAGAAGACACCAGGATGTGAATAACATACGGTAGCTTATTAGAAAACAAAATTAGAGCTCTGTTATGTATAAAGATACAGTCTTTCAACCAAAAACCTATGGAATAAGAAACCGAACAATTCAGGTTTTGAGGAGTACCATAGGCAACTGCTAAATGGAACCTAATACAAAGTAAATTACTGAAAAAACTAATATTATTCTCCTACAACACAAAATTGAGAAGGTTTTCTATTAAACACACATTTTCTAACAAGGGTCATCACTAATCACCTTATGAATACAAAAGGAAACAGCTATTTACTCACTTACTGCAGTTTGGAATTAGTATTGCCAATAAGGCAAGAACCCCAAAAATATTTTCTTTCCGTTCTCAACCTTGACAGAAATTTTTTGAATGTCCTTTAGGAAAAGTTCTAATTACAATGGGGAATTAAATAAAACTGGAAGTATTCTCATTGAATGGATTTTTGTTGGAGAACACCAATTCATAAAAACAATTTCCTCAAACATTATTGTATGTTCAAGGAAGTTCTGCTGCAACACTAGCAACTCTCCTAATTCACCTGGGAAGAATGGGATCTTCAGATTCAGTTTTGCTATGAAGATCTGTTTATGTAAGGAGATTTCATAACTCCCTCAGGAGTTGGGGGCAGCTGTCTGTTCCGCTTTTGTAACAAGAAAAAAATGAATTGTATTCTCCGGGCTTTCAAGAACGTTAATTTTCTAGAACTCCCTTTCTGTGGGAAGATATAGAATTTCCTTTTTTTTTTCTCCCAACCAGCATAACTTCCCTCAGCTTCCTGAAGTTCTTGTGGATTTTTCCATAGAACAAAAAGTCTGAATTCCCAGTAACTCTCCCTTCAGTCTCTTCAGACCAAGCTCAGTTGTAGCTTGTGTCCCATTCAAACCACAATGACTGTCTCCACGTAACACAAGGCTCCATGTCTCCAGGAACAAGGGTTCCCAGGATAGAAGGTAGATTGAACTAAGAAAGCCCTTCTTCCCATTGGTCATTACAGCAGAACTACCAAATACAGACCTTGGTGTTTCAGCAAACCCTCTGTTGCATACCAGTTGTCACTCTCCCTTTTTCCTCCCTCAGTCTCTCAGATTATTTGAAAACACTCCAGGACAGAAGTTATCTTTTATTCTGTGCTAATTTGTAGCCTCTGGGAAAAGCTACAATAAGTGAAGATCTAAGCAGAGCCTTGTTAGTAAATTATTCCCAAGTTCATAATTGTTAGGATCAACAGTAAAGCAGGGGGAAAAAGACCTGTAAATTATTAATTTTAATTAGAAATACAGCTTAGAAGTGTTGCCAAATGGAGCCATACTGGCAGACAATGTTTAAAGTTCAGGAACAGATCCCCAAAGTTGTTAGAGATCTTTTGAAATTGTTGGCCCTGCCCTGTGCTGTCCAACGATCTAAGCAGACAGAAAGAATCCAAACTATGGGCAAGTTAAAACAGTTGCTATATTTAAGCACATTAAGGGCAAGGAACGCAAGAATTCAAAAATTTCTGAATCTATTCTCTAACAAGCCAGAAAAATGAGAATAAAATGTGAAATACTGGCTTGTTATTTTAAGTCATAAACAGAATTAAGACTTCAAGGAACACCATAGAACTCTGACTTAATTGCTAGGGCAACTTGCACAGAAGTTTTACAGATTGGTTCTAGCAGTTCCCTCATACTAGCAAAATAAATGTGCTGAACAATAAAATTTAAAGCAAAATGGTCATTTCAGTGTGTTGTATCAACTCATTTAAAAGTGGTATAATATGTAATGTGAATTTAATATTACACCCACACCTTACTGAAGCCCTAGAAGCTACTCATTTAGGGATATGGGACTGGGGAGAGGACCTTCTAGGTTACAGGTCCAATTTATGGCTGATTTAATCTTATCTTACTAAACTGATCAAGTTCTCAATTAAGAGTAGCAGTGTTTCCTTACTACTCTAACAATGTCATTCTAAAGGCTCAATCTAATGGTAGTTTGCAGCCTTCTACACAGTTCCTGACAGAACATACGTGTCTCCATATTGTCTTTTTGCTCTTTACCAATGTTTTCTTTCCGTTTAAATAACTTTTCTTTGGTATTTATTCCATTTATATTTTCTCCATATAGAAAGCTATTACACTCTCTCTTCATTTTAATTTGCTATGCTAAAGCAGCCATAAATAACTTGCAAGCATATAAATACACACATACACAAAAATATATATACACACAAATCTGAGTATATGTTCACACACACGTACATAATTAGAAAGGAATGGGATTGTGTCAGATCAGATTATATAACTAAAGTAAAATATGAATTTTCAAATAAGAAAAATATAGTTTTATAGACTATTTTTATTGCTTGGGTTGAGATAAAGATAAATCAATCGGGATGAAATGGCACATAGTCATAAAAATGAGATGCTTATATGTATAACTGTTATAGGAATAATTCAAACACATTTAGGACAGGCAATTATATACAGTAGTAGAGGAAACTCAAAGTACTTCAGGAAAAGGTGATTGCAGTAAAAGTTTAAGACCTATAAATTCTGTTCATGTCCTGAAAACTAGAGATCTTTTTCTCTGTAGCACTCCCCATTGCAATGGAACAATAATACTTGTGGCCGCAGAAGAGCCTCAAGTTTTGAGTACCCTGTAACAGAATTACATTATTTAATTATAAATTTGCTCTTGTACATTTTAAGAGCATCATTTAACACTAACTGGATTCTTCTCAATATGAGAAATGGAAATGAAGATTCTACCTTCTCAGTCTATGATAGTTACTTCTTTTCAGACTACCACCTACTTTCTTATTTATACATATTTGAAACTAAAGACAGTATTTTCAATATTTTCCAGTCTCCTCTCCTGTGAAAAACTTTGTGGTTTGTAATTATTTTGTCTCCAAACCCACTAGTTTTCTCTTGCAAAAAAATAACCAGATTCCAGCAATTCAAATAAATGCGAGCCTTAGTTTTCTACAATGGCATTTTAACTTTCACATACTGTTCTTCTCTGTGCAACGTAACATTTTCTTTATTCTTTGGGATACAGCTCAACAATGAGCAAGCTTTCAGCTCACTTTTCAAATTTACTCTAGGTTGCAGCTGGACTGACTTGCAAGAGTGTTTCAGACATATTCAAAGATGGAGTTTTACTGCATTGTCACCCATAAAAAGCACAATTAGCAGTTGATATTGGCATCAAAAAAGTCAATATTCTCCAACCAATCACAGTGAAAATGAAAAGTAGAACAAGTCCCTTAGCTAACAGGTATTCAATTCAGTGGGTTCCACTGAACTAGACAGTTTTGTCACTTGATTGGTATTACACCAGTTTTAATTACTTAGAAGGATATTGGAAAAATATGGCCAATGACTGTACAATGCACAATGCTTGCAATGCATCATGTATGTTTGTTTTTACCTCACCCTCGGCAAATAAAAAGTAAAACAGAACTTCTATTTGCTTTTACACATTACATACTTACAAATGTAAGGAGGTCAAGAAAAATTTAATTTTGCTAGTGAGGAGTAATTAGACGATTAAGGTGACAGAACTTAAAACATGCCTTCAATGGGCTCTGACCTGCTATACCAAAATGAAGTAGTTGCAGCATCAAACTGAATTGTCTGTTATTGTATGCATTTACTGAAAACTCATTTTGAGGTGATCTAATAAGTGTCTCCTTAAGAGCAGCATGAATACCGCTTTATCATCATACCATGTTCTTAGGTCATTGATTACACAAATGACTCAAAAATTGGTCATATCACTGTTTTCACATGATGAAAGCAACTCACCATTCATGTTACAAACTCTAATTTCTTCAGCTTCTTTTATACCTGGATCAGCCAGTTCACTCTTTCTAAAGATAGTTCTCTCTGAACTGATTTACTATGTACATAAACAGCTGGTTAGAAATAGAACAAGGGAGAGAGAATTTATTAGAATGATCAGGTGGTTGGAATGAGAGTATAATTACCTCTGAGCAGCAGCATTGCTTCTTGTCAGGTTAAGGAGTTTGTGGAATTGAAAAGTTACTTTGCAAGCTGAAGATGTTTCTAGTACTTTGAGAAGCAGCTGTAGCCTTGTTCAAACAAACATAACAGATTAACAGCATGACTATATGCTTTGGAAGAATGAATGTCCTTCTGGAAGTAATTGCTTGTAATTAGAAAACCTGTCTATCTGATAATTGTTATCCAGTTATCTGATCTTGGACACAATTATACAAAGCCAATGTCCAGGTTTCAGCACACATCTGGGGATTCCAATTCATATACTCAGACTGATTAACTGGCATGAATCCCATCAGCCCCACTGCCAAGGTTACCTCAGTGAAACCTACTTCATCATAAGCGGTTCACTGTGTTCCATCCAATAACTCAAATTATATCAGCATCTTCTTAGTCAGAAACCAAACATTAAAGATTGAAAAGCTCTCAGGTCTACAATTTAAATGGCCACCTCATTTAAAGTGTCATGGGCTTTGAACCCTCAATGACTTAAAAATGTGCATGATCTGAAAAATAACACTAATGCAAACCTAATGTTGCCCTTGAACAGTTCCTTGAGGAATTCAATGTGAAATAGTCCAAGAATAAAGAAACCTACATTTTAATTTCATTAAAAATTAAGCATCATAACAGAACCAACAGCAAAACAGCATTAACCAAAGGCAGCATTTCTGAGCATACAATGAAGTAATAGTTTTCACTGGAGGTATGCTTGAATATTTGTATGCATACCCATATGCTTTGTATTTATACATACATATAAAACTAAAAGCTCTAATTATATCACACCACACATTTAATTTTATTACAAATTTCAAAGAATGAAGCCTTGCTAACGGGAAAATATTGAGAAGATGCATCATGCTTTATTTTTATGTAGCACCAGATAAGTATATGTTTACTACTAGCACTCATTAACATATACCCTATAACTGCCTCAGTAACAGCATCCTTAGGGAAGTGATAAGGCTTGTGCTAGTCATGTAGTATAACAAATAGATTATTAAAATAATATAGCTTATTTCCCTGTATAAACAGCAGCTAAAATTACATTAAAATAGGATCATGTAATTAATAAAAAAATCAGAAAAAGAGCCGCAAATTTTGCAATCATTAAGTTTTTAAATGTCACCAGAGGTGCTGGAACAGTTGTTCCACATGAGAATCCCTGTTTCAACTGAATAGTAGCTTTTATTCATTAATTCTGGAATGAACTGATTCATTAGTACACTCTAAAGAACTGAGGACAAACTGAAGGCTGCATTTAAAAGTAATTTAGAAATAGTTATGAGAATTACAGAATTACAGTGGTTGCCATTAAAAGAGAAAATCCGCAAACTTACCATGCAATATCCTACACATCAGCACTGTTGTCTGTTTCAATTCAGAGAAACTGTTTTCAGTGCTTTTCAGCTGCTACTGTGTGGAAACATCAAAAAAATTAACAGAAAAGATTTAATGTGACCACTTTGCAGCACAACATCGAAGTTGTTAGAAGCAAACTTTGTATTTATTTCTCAAACCTGCAAATTGCACAAAGCCATAAGTCAATATAAGGTTTACTTTCTCTTTCAGCAAAATAGACTCACCCCTCAAACACGGAACACAAAACCGTTTTAAGCTGATATTGAGAAAAGAGCTAGGAAAGGTTTTGGTTTTTTTTTTTTCAAGCTGAAGGCTTAACACCTTTGGATCCCTCTGGAAATTCTTTTGGGTTTTAAATTAAATGTTTTACTTGGAGACTACGTTTGTTGGGAAACAGGTAGTACAAGTCCACTGTGCCCAGTGTAAGCAGGAGAGATGCTCTCCCTAAAAGCGTAAGTCCGATTTCCACATGCTGGAGCCTTCCACCTTTTGCCAGCAGGTGGCAAGGAGACAGACAGGGAAAGGCAGGATGCTGAGCCCGTGTGACTCGCACATGAGAAGCCAGCTGCTGCCTTCTAACGTAATGAAAAGAGATGCAGCTCCGTAAACGCTGAGACCCCGGAATAATGACATTTCCTAAATTTACTAAATTCTGAGAAGTTGAAAGTAACTACAGTTGTGCATAGCTCTATAAAGCAATTTATAAAATGACTGACAAAGCAAGCAAGGGTTTCCTACTGCATTCTGCATTGGAATTGAAATTGCATGCTACTCATCTTCCCACACACCCAGTTAAGTACTCAGCACTACTCAGCTCTAGAAAAGACATAACGAATGAACAAAATGAAAAGGAACAGAGCCTAATTTTTAGGATCTTAATGAAGTCTAACACATGCAAAAATAACGCAAGGTCTATCCCAAAATTCATTTGTAAAGATATAAATGAGGAGGCCTTGAAGTCCATTCAATTACAGAAACAGAACAAGGACAGGTAAATAAAAACACAGGTGAAAAAACAGAAGCTGAAGTTCAAGGTAAAGGAAAAAAATACCAATGAATCCTTGCTGAGCTTCTCTAAATGCTTATTCCTAGAATGTGGAATTTGATATGAAACCCATGTCCATGGGCTCCTATTTTAAGTAAAACATAAAAGATTCATTATCATTGTGAAGGCAAATATCTTTTGTAAAAGGAAAAGAAAAAAAGCACAAAACAAAATCCCTCTTGCTACCGAAAACTTTTAGATATTTCTTAATAATTTTGGGGAATTATTTCAATAAAAAATTTTATAATACAAAGTTTCTGGTCTAGAGGGCTACCTCCCCACCTATTCTTCCACTTCCCAGAACCACACAGTGTATTGTGTCAACAGTCTAACTCCAAGACCCCTGCTACCAGCATTGTTCTGTGAGATACAGCTAAGCAAGGTCACAAAATCAAAAAAAGCCTTTACAAAAAGAAAATCCTATTGGTTTTCAGATGCTTTTATCAGATCTTATCTGCAAATAGAATGGAAGAAAAAGGAGAGGGTGAATTGATGCACCTCCCTCCAAATAAATGCTGAGGGCTACTGGCAGTATCTTATTCTTTACTGGATAAGTCACACAGCATAGTGAACACAGAAACAACACTTTGAGTAGTGACCCAGATCTGATCTCACCACATAAACCTGTGAAGCAGAAGTCAGTCAAGTTGCACTACTGTCACATTGGGATCAGGTCTACAATAACATTTTCCATAACAATGAGACTTTCCATATGTGGATGAGACTTAAATATCTACAAAAGAAAAAGATTCAGCAGAGAAAATCTGAAGAACCTTTAAACTGAGTAACAATAAAAGGCGTGCCTCAAGACAAGATTTATTATAACCAAGCCTTCTTAATACAATTCAAAATAAGATGTTTAAGATGGGCATATAATTTTCTTCTTCCACTGCTTCCTCTTTAGAAATACTTTTAATTCTTGCAGTTCAGGACAGATGCACTACTCTCACCGGCCATAGTATTCAAAGTAACCAGCATGTAAAATACAAACATGACTGGCATTCCTCTTGTTCCTTAAACCCCCGATTTCTTCCATAATGCTCAAGCATTGTTTGCAGGGCCATGTGGTAAACAGTTTGCTGCAACAACAGCTAATAAAGCCATGTCTAATTCAGACATTGTCATTACATTTCCTTTGACCTCTGTGAATCCTGCATCAACTCTTGGTCTAATCCATATGAAATAGTCTAATGATTTCATAAAGTACAGGGCCATGCCCAATGCTTTTCATCTTTTTGTTCCTTACTCTACAAACAAACCCCAAAATTAGTAATCAGAGCAATAGGTAGAGTTGCAAAGCTGGGTGCATCTCATTCTGTGATAAGATACAAACAAGAAACAAATAAACTTTTTCCAAAGGAGAAGAAAATATGCCATATTATATGGAATACACAGTGATCCTTTCCACAAGGCTTTCTATTTTAGGCCATGTTAGCCCTGCGAGGACTACTACAAACATAGAGTTTGATATCAAAATACAGTAAAATTTCAAGAAAATCAAATACCATAGGAAAATAACTGTTTGCTTTTGTCCACATATGGTGGAAAATAAGTCTGAAACAGTTCTCAGGCAACAAAGAGCCACAGTTCAGGAATCGCTTGTATGAGCAGATCTCATTGGGAAGGTCATCATAAGATGGAGACTTTCCATTCTCTCCTGCTTGGACATACATACCAGAATGTACCAATCTGTTTGAATAAAATTGAAACGTTAATCTGATTTGGTTTTCCAAATATTCACTAAATAGTGCAAAATGCTTTCTGCAAGACAGGTGAAAGTTTAGTTTGTAGTTATGGCTTCTGCAGAACACTGCATATGCATTTTGATACTTCTTCCTTTCTAGAAATTATTTATCCCACTGATCTCACATGTAAAGCTGTACATAAATTTAGATTTATCTTTAAGTCAGTACATTGTTATTATACATTTTACTGAAAAATTTATACTTCAAAGTCTATGAATTCAGTGAAACAATGATGACTTCTTGTGAGCCACAGAATGGTGATTTGCATGGCACTGCTCATCCTGCAGTGATCTACAAAAGTATGAGTACTGTTAACTCCAACAGAAGTCAGGAGGAACCGAGGACATTCCTCACCTTTCATATCTGAGTTTGGTATTGTCAGACAGCTCTGCAGTGGCAGATATAAAGATGCACAACGCACATATGTAACAGATTGTGTAACAGCAAGGTTAATACCATGTGCCACAACGGTAAAATTTTAATCTTAAATCAGTATTAAGCTGAAAGGTTCAGATTAAATTGTTCCAATCCACAGGTGTTCTATGGACAAAAAATGGTTTAGGACAGAAAGACAAATTGTTTGCATAAAAATGCATTGCAGCACTAGAGCACATTTTAGTGTGGAAAAACCTGAAAATCTGTTTTACTTTTTCAGCCTCAAATATTAGCTCAAATTTGTCTCAGACAGCCAGTCATGGCGACTGTTTATACATACTTAGCATTACTTTCAAGTAAGTGATTAACAGGGAATTTTATAAGAATTATTTACAGATAATTTAAGAACCAAACATTTATTGAGGAAACTTCAATCAAAAAGAAATAGAAATCATTAAGTCTGAGAAAGGAAATGCATCAAGTGACCTAAACACCCAATCAAAAATACCAGCTCAGAAACTGAGCTGTCAAATGCATGCAATTGCCTATGCGGAAAATATACACCACAAAAAAATGCCCACAGCTATTTGATTAACAGTTCTGAATACTAAGCTGTAGCAAATAAATTGCTCACAACATGGGAAGAGAGGAAACACCTAAATTCCTTTCTCTAAATTGCAGCTTTGCCATCTGTGTATCTTGCTTATTGTTCTTTTTACTCTTCTTTCAGCAGAATTTGGGAACTCCTAACTGTTCAGTACAAATTTAATCAAGTCCTTTTCAGTGAAAGTGAAAGATGCTGTTATAAGACTTTTTCAGTTCGAGTCATACCATGCTGCAGCAGCAGGCAGAATTGTTTCTCCCATGGTTATAACTTCAGTGTGTTCTCAGCAAGAGGTCCTATAGCTGTTCAGTCTCATCTGAACTGTAGCTGCTGCTGCCCCACACATTTCTTCACCCCAAGCAACTTACTCTATGCTAATGGAGAAAACTAACCAAGAAAAGAGTGATTCATCTTAAGCAGAATGAGGCCCTAATCACACAGAGGCCAGGACCACAGCCAAGAAAGGGTAAAATAATGGAAATAGGAGCAGAGTACTATACCAGCTTTAGCTGTTTTGCATTAATAAGGAACCACATCCTGCAGTAGAAATTGCAAAAGTAAAAGCAATTTTTGATGACTTGAACTCTGACAATGCAGCTTTAGAGAAAACCACACAGGCCAGGGTACTGGGAAAAGTACTGGAGCAGTTAACAGCATCCACTTACGGTGAGTAACAGCTTACATAGTTTTTCTTTGTATATTTGATTAAGCTAGGGAATAAGAGAGTAAAAGCCAGGCTCTGCTTCCCTTACTGAAGAGGTGGAAAAGCTTACGTGCTCAGGAGATCACAGCAACAAATTATGCTTCTGGTCAGGTTAGTTTTAGAGGGAATTAAAAACCACTAGAGATATCCATGCTGAAAGATGACAAACAATGCAAACACGACAAATTTTATGCATGAAATATAGATTCAGAAAAGGCAACACTATCAGAATGGATGAGCACTTTAATAAGTTGTACTATTAGAAATTTAGGAGCTGCACATCACAAATTTAATAAATAAAAACCTCCTCTCCTCTTTCCCCACTCACACTTTAATTTCATTTCCTCTGCAAACTCAACTATCCTGCGTGTTACTTCTAGAAAAAGAATGTCTGACATGAAATGCATCCAGCCCTTGAAGTTAGGGTGATATAACTCTTGAGATCAGCTGAGTGGTAACAGCTATGACAACACTCAAAGTCTCCCTGTAAGCTGTTCATATGAATTATGCTGCTTTTCACTCACTTCATCCCAAGTTGTCAAAAAGCACATATCAGCCTTTGTTCATCTGTGTTACCTTGTTAACTATTAAACACATGGAGATGAAAACCATGAAGTACATGAAGCTGCATAATATTGCTCAGAGCAGTGTTTTTCTAAAAAGCATGATTTCACTAAGAGGTTTATTTGTCCTGAGAAGATTATATTTGCCTCAATGAATTTTGAATTCTGAAGTAAAACTTAGATTCCATAATTTAGACCCATTTTACAACCTTATTTTTCCAATTTTTCAGATGCTTTTTCACAGATTAGTTTTGGAGACAACATATCCTGCCATATGAGAAGTGTCTGAGTTACCAGACAATATAGTAACATTCTGAAATCAGGCTCCTCAATTGATGCTGATTAAGCACCCAAGATTACTCCTGAACTTTCAAATTCTTGGTCTACAATTTTGTCATGAAACCCACATTTTTTGCGGCTTGTTCCACAGTGGCTATCCAAGTTTACAGTGGAAAATATGAGTAATGACTACACTTAAACAGAATGGACTTCAGGAAAAATACTTGTATCAGATCTGGCAAAGCAAAAGCAAACTTCAAGCCAAAATCATGCCTCTTACTTTAGCCTTTATATGGTTCTTATTTCAAACAACCAGACAATTAAAAAAAAAAAATAGGAGTTAGTACCTGTGGCACAGAAAAAATGCTAAAGCAGGTAAGATCAACTGTTGTGAAATAGTAAGGAATTGGAGTGTCCGACATGAGATACAGCATCAGAGATCAGCATGAGTAGGATCAATGAATTCTGTGCATGTGCTGTGGGGTGCACTAACATTGCCAGGTACCAAAGTGTGTTACTATGTCATCTATAGTAATAATACTAAAAAGTGTAAGAGTCAAAGGGAAGAAACAGCAAAATTCCCAGCCATGCTGTGTGTTGTATTTTGGTACTACTTGAATCAGTACCTACAAATTCAATGCGTCTAAAGTTCACCATACAGATGAAAAAAGTAATCTTTAACAGTGTTTCAATAGAAAGTGTAATTTGGGTCATTGTATCCTTGCTAATACTGCATCCAATTCATCTGACTAACTGTAATCCCTCCCTGGTTTGGAGGACTACTAAATGCAGGATTATTTATAAAAAATTTTTATTCATCAGTACATTCAAGAACATCCCCTGCAATAGCTAAATGACAGCAACACAGCCTAGATTCTCCAAAGCACAACTATATTCTTACATGTAGTTCTAGGCAAACAAGATCTTTTGAAAGAACTTCAGGTCACACAGGGCCTACTTTCACAGATATTCATCCCGAATTCAAAGCTTAACTTTTAGATAGCAACTTGAATTTGCTGTGCAGCAGAGAAATCAGCACTGCCACATAAACTGTAACTAAAAAAAGGCTCAAAAACGTCTCCAAAAAGCATGGATTTAAGACACAGATTGACAGTCACATCCTACAAAGTAAATCATCAAATGAGCTTATTTGAAGAAGGTGTAACACATGACCGCTTGCTGTAGATACCCAGAAGAAATACCAAATTTCTTACAAATCTCTTATAAGAACTCTTTCTGGCCACTGACCCCAATTCCAAGACATGAAACCAATTATTGTTAGTCAATGCATTCTATTCATGGCAAGAATTAAAAAAACTTCCTTTTAATATACATACATTTCCATTTTGTTTATTTACAGTGATGTCCATTTCCTTCTGTAGTATCAATAAGAAGTACAAAAGTTTTCTTTCGGATTTAACTTGTCTCCCTTTTTATCTACTCCATTCACTCTCTCTTCCTCTTAGAAAAAAAAAAAATAACCAAACTAGAAAATTCTACAGAGGTAAGATACTTACAAGAAGAAAGTTCATTGTAGGAAAAATATATACTCAGTATTTCAGTTCTGTTAACTGCCTCAGTCACTGGCAAGAGCACCATTCTCTAGACTGATCTGAAAAAAATGATTTAAAAAGAGGGACACAGTCAGGAATTTAAATGCTCTTGACTACTGACACACTTTGCTAATCTATCTTGAGAACATCAGTTAACTTCACTGTGTGAATTTCCAAAAGAATGTATTAATTTTATCCATCTTTAAATAAGATTTTCATCTCATGTCTTCAAAGCCATTCCAAAAAGAACTATGCTTTCATTTGTTACTAAAGCCAAAAAATAGTCAGATGGGGGCAGGTAAATTGTGATATTCTATGGCAATATGTGACACCATTCCCTAATTAAGCCATTGGAATAAAACACAGTAATTAACATGAAATTATACTAGAGTCACACTGTTCATTTGTGCTTCCACAAACACAGCAATTTAGGACTATTTATGTTCATATACTTCACAATTCAATACAAGAAAGCTTTTCAATGCCAAGATTTAAAATCCATATGTTTAAAATATATGATTATACATATATGCATCTTATAAAGTAAGATGGAAATTGCTTTCCCTCTTGGAAAATTATCCAGTGCCTTTCATTAATGCACACAATGCTTACAGTTCTTCAGAGTGATTCCAACTAGTGCCACCCAATCAGGCTTCTTTCCATGGTGTTACAGGTTGTAATTGGATGAAGTTTTGGACCAATGAATGCTTGGAGTCTTCCCTCAGGTTAACTCATTACACATGGTCACAGGCCAATTCTTTAAAGCACACCTCTGCTGACTGAGGACATGGGAAGTATTTTATTTTCAAGAACACAGCATTAAATATATTCAGCATTCGTGCAAAGTCAGTGTATCAATCTTTATAGCTTTCTACACCACATGTTCTTTCAATTTTCACATCATCAGGAAAAGTGATCATCCACAGGTCCTTCACAGCACCTGTACTGCTGCCTTGGATAGCACTTGCTATCTCCTCTCTGTGTAGCCAGTTCTTGAGTGACCACAGCCATATTGCACCTCATTGCATATGAGCTGGCTCCAACACCTATAATCATTAGAAAAACAAATTTGTCAGAACAAAAATCCTCACCAGTTCTACATTTTCTTCATCTTTATATATGTAAAAAAAATTAGGATCAGTTTCTAGCTTTTCCAAACCTATCCCATTGGCAACCCAT
This sequence comes from Ptilonorhynchus violaceus, assembly GCA_013397565.1. Taxonomy (NCBI): domain Eukaryota; kingdom Metazoa; phylum Chordata; class Aves; order Passeriformes; family Ptilonorhynchidae; genus Ptilonorhynchus; species Ptilonorhynchus violaceus. The sequence continues at coordinate 3,860,091 of VZRJ01008927.1, read as the reverse complement.
CTGACTTAAAGACTTTCTGGAATGATAATGCGTCCACTTGCCCTATTTGTATTTAAATTCAGTTTACATTACGTTCTCAAAGTTTCTCATCTCCAGGTGACTTCTTAATCACAAATATCAATATATACACAATTTCCTTTTACTTTGCTACTTTTTTCTGTTCCTTTATTGCAGTGTGCTAAAAAAAAGGGGTTTGCATATACAAGGTATTTATTGAAAACAGACAAGATGTATTTCATTAGTCCCCTTTTATCCACCCACATCAGATTCATTGTCCATGTTATAAAGTAACACCTAAATAATAATTCGTGTTCCAAAGACGGGCCTCTTGGCCTTCCTGTTGAGTGTTCCGCATGAAAGAGCAAGAAAAATGAGCTGATTTCATAAAGACTAAACTTCTTTCCACTACTCAAAAATGGAGCATAAGATATATCTACACAAATTCCTTTCAGAGGTGAGTAATGATCAGTATATATTTTTCTTCAGGCAAGAACAATAAAATTGATGTATCATTGTGCTTTAGAAACAATCTTGAACTGGGTTTCTGTTTTGACCAATGTCCAAAACTTGGAAATACAATTAATGAGCACTTCTCTCCCCAAGCCACGATGCTTGTTACTCAAGAAAGATCTTAAAGTTCAGTCTGCTGGACTCAACTTCACTCTGCAGAAAAAAAAGCAACTATTCCTATGGCTTTGGGACAACAGCACATTTAACAAAACTTTTGTAGCTGCACACAAAATGAAAACATCTTGCCTGCAACTCTCCTTTTAGCCAACACTTGTATTTACAAGAGTCTCTAGATTATAATCAAGCTTCTATCAGAAAGAATGAAAACTCCTGTTTATATGAAAAGTGGGATAAGTCAACCAATTCTAAATCTTCTGGTGTTCACTGCCTCATATTCTTAGTTAAATATATTACAAAATAATTTAAAATATTTTCAACTGTTTACAATATCAATCTAAATCAAAATGCTAGTACATTAGAAGACAAAATTTTAAAGTGAGAGACAAACTTAAGTGGATTTATATAGACACAAAAGCACACACTGAAGTTTTAATTTGTTCAGTGATATGATTTGCATATACTTGAACCTCAAGTGACTGGCATTCCTGGTTTATTTGGCACAATTCTGTTGACAAAGGCCTGTGGTTCCGCACAATCCTTCCTAGGTTTAGCTGATATTTCTTTTATTCTGAGCAGTGATTTGATTCGAGGTCCCTGTTGGATGTTCTCTAAGTACTCCTTGGCACTTAAACCATAACAGGCCCAATTCTATTATTTTTTCTACAAATGAGATCTGGCCAAGGTTCACAAAAGATTTTTTTGTGTGACCTTTCTTATCTTTTTCAGCATATAAAGAATTCTTGTTTCTAGAACTTTGCAAAGAATACATCTTTATATAAGTTTACTTATGCTGAAGTTGAGCACCTCCCACACCTTATAAAATGGAAGAAGGAATAATTATGTAATTCTAGTGATCCATCAGACTGATGAATCACAATAACAGTTTTTAACAACTGACCATCAATTCAAAGCATGAATGACCTATGTACATTTTTATAGTTTTAAAGCGCATCACTAGAAACGTGCCTAAAAATGTCAGGAGGACAGTCCTATTGTGGCAGACAAACTCAATCCATGCTCCAAAGAGCTGACAACTCACTCATCACTTGTCTGCTCAGAAAAACATGAAAAGAGGTTATAGTGCAGATTGCTGTAATGCTCAGCCTGTTCAATCCTGTTGAATCCCATAAAGAAACACAAACACTGTTTGCAAACAGTCTGCAAATAGTTATTTTAGTTCAGTATTCAGTAGAGAAGTCCCAATAATTTTCTTATGAATAAAGGAAACACAAAACTTCAAGTTTCCCTGGAAATTCTGCCATTTAAAAACAGGCAAAAAAAATGGTACAAGACCCCCACCACTGCAAACCATACAGCTGGTGATCCTGATAGTTACAGACTACAGTTAACTGCTAGTGATGTAAATTCCTTATGCCAGCTTGCTTAAGCACAGAAGAAAGCACAAATGCACATAATTAAGATCTGATGTTTGCTTTTTCCTCCAAACACAAATGCAGTATTTGTGTTTGAGCTCTGGCAGTAACAACTGTGAACTATGCTATTAATGTCTGACTTAAAAATGCTTGTGGCAGAATCCTGTCTGGAGGAACAGAAATAAAAATGTATTCAGACAAAGCAACAGTGAAAAGTGCATTAAGAAAATTAAAAGCAGTGATTACAGAAGAAAATAATGTATTCTCCTCTCAGAAAGTTATTTATGTATAACTTTTCTTAAAATGAATCCAAACACTGCCATTCTCAATAAAAACTAAATTTCTGAGAGGATACGTTTTTAAAGTACATGCAAATCCTTGTTTTATTAAAAGGGAGAAGTATAGTTCAGTACCCTTTCTGCTTATTTCCCTCAAGCATTTTTCAGGTTAAATAAATTGGTACTAGGTGGACCAGGAGTCTAACTGCATTTATGCCTTCACTTATTAACTTTGATTTAAGAATTTATATATTAAAAAAAAAATCCCTTAATTGAGGTTTCTCAGTTTCAGTAAGGGACACAATGAAAACTGCCTGCAGCTTAGAGAAGCATTTCACACCAAACTGAGGCAACCATTTGCTAGTTCAAACCAGGACAATTGTCTCCTAAAATGATCTCTGGCTCCAAATCAGTATCTGAAGGTGCATCCTTTCACTGACTATCCGTGGATTTTAGCTGTCTATTCTAAGTGGCCAAAGTAGGACAAAATGAAATTATTTCCTTGCCTGTTCCTACTGAAACATTCTGTAGTGTCTGCTAATGTTGTATAAAACCAGTCCTACTGCCTAGTCTTTTTTGTGATTATTGTTCTGAATTTTTAAGGACATACAAGGCTGAACACAGCCAAACTAGAGGCTTTGGAAAACCACGATCCAGGTAGGCAGAAAGCATCCACCCTGTCATCTTCTAGCCGTGTGTGGGTTTTTGGCAGCCACTTCTGCCAAAGCATCCTGCCAAAATTCGTCAATTCGTATTGCTATCAGTCACATTGCTTCCACTGGTAAATTTAACAAAAAAAATTTCACAATATGGCACCAAATAAATTTTGATTATCAATTAAGGAAAGGTTTTTTTGTTCGGTGTTTTGCGGGTTTTTTACATGTTTGTTTGATTTGTGGTTTTAGTTGTTTTTTTTTTTCCTCAGAAAAACACAAAAGGGCAAACCTATAGCAGCTAGAAACATTGAATGTCATCAGGTATTCTGAAGATGGACTTTCATTCCAAATGCATCTGAGTGAAGTCTGGGTATGGACTTCCTAATAGAACACCACATCATTCTGCACATCATCACATGGCCTTAGAACAACAGGTAAGAAGATTAGGAAAGTTTTGTATGACAGGTAGATTTAGCTTCAGGTCAACGTGGCTTGCAATATGCTTGTTAGTCTTGGGTTTCACATGTGTTTGCTTGAGATGAAATAGAAAATCACAGAATGACTGAAGTTGGAAGGGGCATCCAGAGACACCTAAACCAACACACCTGCAAGCAGGTTCAGCTTGGGCAGATGGCTCAAGACATTTGAATATCTCCAAGTATGGAGACTCCACAACATTTTTAAGGAACTTGTCCCAGTGTTTTATCACTATTACAGGAAAGAAGTTTTTGCTTATATTTAAATATAGCTTCCTGTACATCAGACAAATGGGAAATAAGCCTCATCTTCTAATCACAGTAGTTCCTCTTGGGACAAGGGTTGAAAACTGTTTAGGAACATAAAAAAATAAGACCTTCTCACCTAACATATCAACAGGATCCACTTTAATTAAAACAGATTGTTATAGGCATCATCTGTAGAGGTATTCAGCATTGTTACTTGACTACTTTTGTGCCCTTGAGAAAGATAAAAATTTGAGATTTCAAGTAAATAGCAAAAACTTCAATTCTCTATATCACACAAGCATATGTATATAATATTCTGCCTGCATTTAAAGACAAGTCTTTTGATAAAGCTGAACAGAATCTAGTGCTTAAATATTTTGACTGATAATAATTTCAGTTAGAGATATCTTTAATTAGAGTATTGTATATATTACAAGTGCTGAAATCTTCTAAGTCTATCTGCAAATAAAAGGGATATTCCTCATCCATGTTATGCACTGACTATGACAGGATTATTTGCATTAAGAGGAATGAAGAATTTCCCGATACTGTAAAGTGACAAACATTGCCTGTTGCATACTTTCCATTGTTATTACCTATTGGAGAATATAAGAGGAAGCTGAAGAATCTGTATCCACTGGATATCATACAACTAAGTCTGTCCCTTATTTCATATAATCATATTCTATTTGAATAATTTTTTTTTTTAGATCAGCATCCCATAAACAAATGAACTAGCAGAGAGTTCCGAGCCTTTGCAGTGCTCTTCCTAAGAAAATAGTGTTCTCTGACAAACAACTAATTTCAAACTGAGGACCTACTTACCTACTATTCATGTAATGTACCATGCAAGCAGCATCTCAAATCACTTTTGGAAGGAAAAACTAGACCAGTGGATGTGGTATAAATTCCAGAAACCCATGGTGCAAAGATACTGTCTGAGGCCAAATTCTGATCTCATTTTAGTGCATGCAGAAATCAAAGTTAAAAAAAGGAATGGCGGAAGGTAGTCACATGCTGAATACATCACAATACACTCATCTACAAAGCCAGAATATTCTAAGGAAAAGGAGAAGGGAAATTGGGATACAAACACACAAAAGCCAGAATTTAATAATTTCACTGCCAAACCTCAGACTGCAGAAATTATTAGGGGGCTGAGCTTTGTCCAATTCTTAAAGCAAGAAAATCCCCTTCAATTATGCTGCTTGGGCCACTGTGCATTCTCTCAAATTCCAAACAGATTTCCTAATTCCTGTTGACTTATACCAGGCAGCATATAACTTCCTTAAGCCACAAGTTTTTCTTGTACACTTAGACAAACTGCAAAGTCCAGAAAATTGTCATTGAACTATGCATTCCATGAACAGCAGAACTGCCAGAACTTTTTTAGGGACTCATGCCCTTTGCTCTTAATTTTTCTATTAAAGCAATTCCAGCCCTTTCTACCCACCATGTCTTCTGTGCACTGGACCAGGACAGAGACAGCACATGCTGGCTCCAGTGTGCAGAGCCAACACACTGCATTTTCAGCACATTACAGTCAAACATTCTGTACAAATGCTGAATTCCCCACAGCTTTCCTTCAGTAGAGGCATTTGAGTCATCCTAATCTACTAGTTCAACAGTTTTCCCAATACTTTCAGGTTATTTGCTCAGCAGCTCTTACTCTTCACTTACAGCAGCCAACAGAGACATTGGAAAGGACTGATAGAAAGGTATTAGAAAGGTAGACAGATGCATGATTAAACAAAACAAATTTCTACAGGGAAACAGAACAAGGAAAAAAGGTATTTTACACAGTAGCAGTATTTTCAAATACTTTATACACTGATTTGTTTCAGCAGTGAAAAAAACCCAAAATGAGATCTTATATCCCGTTATTCTAGCAGCTTCTCCATACAGCTGACATAAAAGAAACATGGATTTACTTTTCATGCTGAAAACCTTTTATTCTCACTTTCATACAACTCAGTAAATTGCCCAGAGAGTGATTTATTCTCCATTACAATCTCCTGAATATCTATACACATACAAAAGATGGATGCTGGCAGGCAGAGCTGTCAGTAGGAATTTCAGCAGAAGTAAATTGTTTAGTACTTACAATGGAGCATAATAGCTGTAATTTCATTTGAACTGCTGCCACTAATAAAACTACAGGCCAAGACCTAGCTATTCATCACAGTGCAGCCAGTCAGAATTTCTCTGTGCACACCTCACCATAGAGGCAGGTAACTCAGTCCTTAAAGTGTTACTATACCTGCAAGAAATGATGAGCCAGGCCTGGCACTTTCTCTCAACAGTGAAAGACCCAGCTGCATATCAACTGCTGAGGAGTTTCCTATCAGTATTTAACAGGTGTTTTCACAGCTATTCCAATCCTCTGCAAAAATGCAAACTAGCAATTTCAATGCATATGCAATTGAAAAATGTTTAAAAGGAAACTAAAATATAAAATTTAATACACAGATATGCAAATACATATATATGCACACTGCACATGAGTTGGGAAGGAAGCACGTTGTTCCGAAGATCGCTAAAGTGCCATGAAATATTACTCTCGCTACAGATGGAGAGATAGAAATTCGAATATGTTAAATGCTTGGCTAAAGATATTATCACATCAGCAGAGTTGTTCTTCACCTAGAATTTCGGTAAAGCACCTACTAAAATGCTTTAGTTTAAGTGCTATGATTAAAAAAACCTACAAGTTATTTTCTTGGTCTCAGAAAGTGCATACAACCAGAATTCTGTGCTGTTTATGTACACCCTGAATGAAAGTACAGGATTAGCACACGTACAATAAAGGCAATGAAACAGGCAATTTCAGAAAAAGTGCTTTGAGTATAATAAAGATGACTTTTGCTGTGGTACTCTTTCTACTTAGAAACTGCAGATATAGTTGCCTCTGACAGGTTAAACTAATTAACCACCCTGCAGGCAGCCACAAAGGTCTGTATGGGAACTAAGAGACTGAAGAGGTGAATAAGCCATTAGTTCTCTCCAGAGGAATTTGTTTTTATATGCATGTCTTTCATCACCGCTAATCAACCATGATACACATCCTTTCTGCCAAACTCCCTGAGAGGTATGGGTCTGCAAAGTCATGAAAAAATACTCTGCACTATACTTCCCTGTCCAACCAACAGAAGGAGGGAAAAATGAGCAGGGAACTGCACATGCAGGACAGGCTGTTTTGCTGGCAACCCAGTGGTCAGCTCATGCTTGATCTGGTATATGAAAACTGTGAGGGCTGCTGTGGGGAAGGAACAGTAGATGTTGTAAGAGAAGCAGCATGCAAAAAGAAAATGTCTTTCCTTTTACAATAATAGAGAGTATAGCAAATAAAAATTTGTAAAGGTTAAGTAAATGGAAGAATGGAAGCATGAGGCACCACAAAGAAAAAGACAAACAGGAAAGATGACAAAGGCCTCTCAACAACACAGTATTTCATGCCTTCATTGGGTGATGAGCATATCGATCCTGACACATAATTAATTAAAATGCTTACATATTGAAATAGTCACATGACAAAGACTGGAAGCAAACTCAGAGTAATCAGTCTCCATTAAAATTGATAATATGCCACAGAAGAGCTCTTGGATCTTCTTGAGAGTAGGAATCTTCCTTTGGTACAGAGTCCCACTAACTCCAGTGCAGCTCTGCCTTCCTGCAGCTGCACCACAGGCTGTGCAGAAGCAAGAGCGAAATAGGATCCCACACTTGCATTTACTTGATGCTTTTATTACCTACCTTTGGTACTGTTCCTCCAGATAGTCAAGCTAAGTATCTTTCCAAGTATATGACAGATTTGAACCTTCAAAATTTGATTTCTAATACGTATAGGTAGCATGTTAAATAACCCAATTAACTTTTTTTTTCAGAAAATCAAAGCTGGTTTATGTGCCTAACTTCAGGAGCTAATTCAGATATCTATTTTCACCTTTTTTTTCATCAGACATAGCATGAAATTTCATCAGAAAGTGTTCTAAGCTTTTGTATCCAGCTTGTTCTGTGGCTCCTCAAAGTTGGTATTTGGAGTCTGTTATCCTGGTAGCTGGGCTAACAGATTAACCAGTGAGATTTCCTAGGTGACGTATCTACAGGAAAGCAATAAATATGCAATATAAGCATAAATATACAATGTGCCCTTGTGGCAAAGGCAGCATCCTGAGCTGTGTTAGAAATCACTTCAGCAGCAGGTCAGGGGAGGAGGTGCTTCACCTTTGCTCAGATGTGGCATCACAGGGCATGTGTCCTTTGCTACACTTTCCACAACAGGGGACATGAATATACAGGAGAAAGTTCAATGAAGAGCTGGAAACACGGTTAACAGACAGGAGCATCTTTTGTGCAAGGCAGGGTTGAAAGCTGGGACTGTTTAGCCTAAAAAAGAGAAAGCTCGGGGTGTTATCAGTGTATAAACATATGATGAGGTGAGTAAAGACAACTGTACCAGACTCTTCTCGGCAGTGTCTGTGAGAGGACACAAAGCAACAGACACAAGTTGAAATACAGAAAAGTTTAGCTATCAATAAAAGCATCTTTCTTCCCATGCGGGTGATTAAGCACTAGAATAGAATATTCCGAAGCCCAGCTACGCATGGTCTTGAGCAACCTGCTCTAGCTGGATGTGTTGCAAGCAGGTGGGTTGATATAGCCGATCTCCAGAGGCATCTTCCAGCCTCAGCCACTCAATAGTTCAAAATTCCTCGGTTTTGAACTCCTGTGAGCACAGGTAGCAATTCCCAGAATTCCAGTTCCAAAGACAGACTTGGGAATGGACCACTAGATCTACAGCAAAGATATTAGAAATACTGCTTACGTTAATCATCTGGTAAACAAAAGAAAGCACTGTCGAAATGCACCTCTAATATTAGTCTCCCAAGACGTGAAAGTGATTATGACCAGGTGGCTGTTTGGATACGGACTTTTCAAATCGCACCACACAGCTCCATCTTCTGGTGACCAAAAGTTGGATTTTTTTCCCCTAGGCTCTGAGAAACAAGCTTTACCCATAACAAAGATAATTTTCATACAAAAACCCCAAAAGTGTTAAGCTTAAAAATGAGCTATTTTAAACAAACACCTATAAAACATAAACCACCAAAATTTTTAATTAATCTGTTATTCCTATAAACACACAAAGTGAAAAAAAACAACTTTAAAAGGTCTTACTCCCTTCATCAAGAGAGTGACACATCAATCTTGTTCTGATTTCTTCAGCTCAAGAAAAATGGATATTGCTCACACACCAAACAATGAAATTTCAAGTATATACCACAACACAATGCTCTTCCGTGCTTCTATGGGGATTCCCCCCATGACAAGGTACAGCTGGGCTTTTGGGAACAGCCTTTTTACGAGCTTTAGAATATGAGAACTAAGCACTGTTAAGCTTGTTCTGGCATGAGCCTAAAGACATACTCAAGAAAAATACAAGCATGCCAAGTCGACCAAGACTACATCACTGCTCGAACTGAACCCCCATGAGCAGTCCACACAAAAACATGCAGACTAGAATTTATATATAGAAAAATAAGCCCCTCTAAAGTATTGTTGTTTTCTAGCTTGCTATAGTAACAAATAACCTTAATATCACCATATTTCCTTTCATTTGTTGAATTTTCCAATAAAAAGAAACCAGTCAATAGTTCAATGACATGGCAACAGAGGCAATCAGTGTTCATTTAACTCTGCTTTCTTGCACAACTGACTCAATCAGTGAGAGGCAGGCTTGGTACCTGGAATTCCCAGGTTTGCATACAAATGTTCTTGAGCAGACTAGGGAAATGAAACAAAGGAATGAATATGTGAAATCTCAAAGTTCTAGACAAAGGAACCAAGAATGTTTAGGAATAAAGTAAAGGCTGTGTTTCCTTGCTTTGTTTGCCACTTAAAATACAGAGCTTCTAAATAGTACACATGAAACTTCCTCTTCCAATGTAGTAGCACTAGTGCAACCAAAGCAAAGTGAGTATTTCTAAGCCACCTTTTTATTTATTTTTTTAATACAACCAGCACCTCTAGTAAACAAGTGAAGACACATACCTCCCGGCTTGGAAATTAACTGCTCTACCTGGAGCGCAAGATACCGCGCAGTGCTGTAACTGTTACAGCCACATTCTGGCGTTTTACTGCCCTACAGAGGTGACTTTCTACGGCCAATTCCCAATGCCACCTCCCGGCCCGGTTTTCCTCGGGATTTACGGGCTTGGGCACCGCCCCAAAGATGGCACAAGCACACCTGGGCCCTCACAGCACCCGTGCGCTTCCCGCCGCCGCCTTTTGAAGGGCCTCGTGACGTCATCGCGGGGCGGACGCACGTGCGACGCCCCCTGTCGAGTCCCTCCCGAGCGGGCCGCGGGCGGCGCCGATGGGCGGGACGGGGCGCGAGGGGTGGGGC
>VZRJ01008927.1:3825715-3849822 GCA_013397565.1 Ptilonorhynchus violaceus | reverse complement strand
GAGGGGCTGCGGGGCGGGAGGGGGAAGCGACGCTGGAGGGGCTGTGCGGCTGGGCACTGCCCGGCTCCCGCCGCGGCGATCGGAGCCCTGCTCCACGGGAGCATCTCCCTGCCCGGCACCGTCGGGCACAGGGAGCGGGAACGGGCCCTCCGGAAACCTGAGCTGAAGCAGCAGTGGAAGGGAATCGAGTAGTCTTCACAGAATCACTTAAGTTGGAGATCATCGAGTCCAACCCATGACCGACACCACCGTGTCAACTACACCGTGGCACTGAGTGCCACGTTCGGTCTTTCCTTAAACACCTGCAGGGACGGTGACTCCACCACCTCCCTGGGCAGTCTATTCCAATATCTAATCACCCTTTCTGTGAAGAAATGCTTCCTAATGTCCAACCTAAACCTCCCCTGGCACAATCTAAAACTATGTCCTCACGTCCTATTGCTGGTCACCTGGGAGAAGCGACCGACCCCCACCTGGCTAGAGCTCCTTCCAGGGAGTTGTAGAGAGTGATAACGTCCTCCCTGAGCCTCCTGTTTTCCAGGCTGAACACCCCCAGCTCCCTCAGCTGCTCCTCACAGCTCCTGCACCAGCTCCATTGCCCTTCTCTGGACTCGCTCCAGCACTACAGCACTGCCTGAGGGTGACATTTGTGACAGGGATGGCAGTGTTTGAAAGCATGGCAGGGAGTGTCAATGGAGACAAGACGATGAAACCCTGAGATGGCCAGTTGTCCTCCCCAGGCAGAGCACCACATCGCCTTGAAGGTGTATGGACATCCCAGACAGTGTCCTGTGGGAATTTGACAGGCAATGACACTTTCTTAGCTTGTCCTGAGAAGCCACTTGTGCTCTCTGAGTTCACAAGAAATTGCAGAGAGACCCTTAAGTGCTGTCCCTGAGCATGTGGTCGAGCTTTCTAACATAAAACGTGCTGGTAGCCAGCTAATCTCAATTGTCATTACTGCTTCTGAAAAGCAGGGGTAGTGCCTTTTTCTTGTTCTTTAAGGTAAAGATTCAGAATTTCGTGTGGTTTTTTTTTTAAGGATTGGGATGGCCTAGGAAAACCTGCCATTCCTGTGTATGGCTTCATTATTCCGTAGTAAAATAAATGAACTAGTATTCTTTGCCATTGTGATTTCAGAGATGAGGTTCATTCGTGACTTGGGGGTTAATTTCTTTCCATTTATGCCCTCTATGGGTGTGAATAAGGGTGATAAAGACTGCCTGCATCTGAGTGAGAGGGAGATTTTTTTTCTGTATAAAAGATAGAAAATTCACTACGAAGTTTTAAGTCTATTTTTAATTTGTAATAAAATAATCAGATTAAGATAATACAGTAAAATCATGTATTGTGTCATACTAAGTTGAATAATATTTTAATTTTCTTTTGGCATGAAGTCAACAAAAATATGAATATTTTCATGGGCTTATTTTTATTGTATTAATTTTGGAGATATTAAAAATATGTGGTAAAAAATACTGAAGTCAAATATGCAAATCTAAATATACCAGTTTCTTTAATGTGTTTCTTGTCCTGCAAACCGAGCAAGTGAGAGCCTCTAATGCATGTTTTTCTCTTAGTCCTTTCTTATGAATATGAGTACATTGGAGTTGAAGTCTTTTCACAATGTAGTAATGCATCTTTTCTATTTTTTTTTAATTTTTCAGAACTATCATGACATCATGTCTTGTCACCCAGAAAACTTTCAGTGGGAGCACTGGAGTTTTGAAAATGTTGCTACCATACTTGCTCGCCGGTTCCCCAATAGCTTTATCTGGGTCATAAAGTGTTCTCGAATGCACCTGCACAAATTCAGTTGTTATGACAACTTTGTGACAAGTAACATGTTTGGAGCACCAGAGCACAGCACTGACTTTGGAGCTTTCAAGCATCTCCATGCTTTGCTAGTTAATGCATTCAGACTCTCTCAGAATATTCTGCTGTCCCAGAAAAGTGTGCATGGTGTCAGCAAGGATGCAAAAATAGCTGCTTGTAAATCACAGCCGCAGTCTGTTCCTACAACAAATGGCTGCTCATCCACAGAAAGGGAGAGAGATTGTGAATGCTCGAATAATTCTGCTATGAACTTCATGGTACCGTCTGCTGTAGCTGGAGCGTCATTTACTTTGATTGGCTTCAGTAAAGGTTGTGTGGTTTTGAACCAGCTGCTTTATGAGCTGAAGGAAGCTAAAAAAGACAAGAATATGAATGCCTTCTTAAAAAACATAAAAGCAATTTACTGGCTGGATGGTGGTCACTCGGGAGGAAGCAATACTTGGGTTACTTACCCTGAAATGCTGAAAGAACTTGCAGAGACAGGAATTGAAGTTCATGCTCACGTTACACCATACCAAGTGTTTGACACAATGAGGTCATGGATTGGGAGAGAGCATGAGAAATTTGTACGGATACTTGAAGAATTTGGTGTGGAAATAGATGATCAACTGCATTTTGCCAATGAAGTTCCCTCCTTAGACAACCATTTCAGAGTTCATGAAGTATTTTGAGACTGTATGTATCTGAACAGTATATTCTTTGTAGAAGCACTTTTAACATTGTAAATGTTGTCATCTAGATTTTCAGCTTTGAGCAGATGCTTTCCAAAGAGAATACTAAATCAGTTATGTGTTGCTAATAGATACTACATATAAATTTCTGGAGCTTAAAAAGGTGTATTGGGACCCCATAACTATAACAGATGTTGTTTGATTTCTGGAAAAAAAGTGTTACGAAGAACAATCCTATACCTTTTTTTGTTAAATGTGAATGTTTATTCTTAAAATGTTGGCAGAATTTTTAGTCCTGGGTGTCTAATATCATATACTGCCTTTAATGGGACTTTAAAGTACTGGAGAATTTCAGATGTCTGGATACTTCAGTTTAGTGGCTTCCAGGGCTAAAAGTATTGGTCTTTGTCAATAACAGATGTAAGGTTAGCTTTTTGGCTTAAGGAAGTTGCTTGTTAGCTAAATCGTAGTTATATATTTTGCTGAGACCTGTTTTGTTTAGTTAATTAAATCTTCCAGTTTTGTAACATTTCTCCTAATTGAAACAAAGTCACAATTATTCACGTTTGGAATAATAGTGCCAATACATTTCTCTTCCTTACCTGTGCCTTACCATTTCTGTTGCTAAAACATTTCATTAATTAATTGTGTAGCATCTGCTAGTGAATAGCCATTTCACCTGGGGGCTTGGAAATCTTGACGTAGCTATGTTACGTGACCAAGAATGTTGATGAGGGTGTAGTTTATTCCTGTTTCAACATACCTTGCTATTGCTTTGACTAACTTCTGTAGGGACCAGCAGTAATACCTTTATTGCCATGTCAAGAGGTGATGTCCCTACCTTGGGGTGGTAAGGTTTTCCTTGGTAATTGCTGCATTGATGTTGCTCTAAATCGAGCCATAAGCACATAATGTATTACAAGTTGCATAAAAAGTTTTAGACTGTGTTGACTGTAGCTTTTTCAAAATGCCTCAGTTTTAAAATCTATTATCTCCTTTAAATGTTTTGCACTAGTTGCTTCTAGAGCCATCCAAAAATCTTATATTTGAAGCCTACAGAAAAAAACCCCCTCTAATTAAATAGAAAGCCAGAGAGATCAGATACAAAAGATGTGATCTGGTTCAGGCCCCAAATCTGAGTGTTCTTGTGAAAGAAGTACTGAAAGATGGACAATGATGGTATTAATGGAACTTTTGTACTGTTGTAGGTAACTTTCCATTTATCTACAAAGCTTAGAATCATTCTTAAAGACAACTGCAGTTACTAACAATGAACCAATAGCTCCAAATGGTTTTGAATTTCCTGAAAGTATAGGAATACAAAGTTAGCAAAGTTAGCAGGTTAGGAAAACACTGTGAAGATTACACAAAAAATTGTGGCTAAGTTCTGGAAAAAAGGCACTTTATTCTACTTTGGTCTTATGTTTGATGGCTTAGCAAAATCTTTGCCCTGCTGCTTGTGGAAGGAAAGTCCTGGGTCATCTTTCTTCTGTTGACATCATTAAAACCTATAAGGTTCACTGTAGAAAGCTTTTGGCAGGGGTTGCACACATCAGTGATCACCGAACAATGAGAAAAGTGTATTGAACTCCTAAGAAAATTTTCTTAACACTCAAAATATTAAGGGTGGTAGAAAGGATTGTGCATACAGTGTGCACCTTACAATTTGAAAGTGAACTCTATCATAATAATTACATTAATGTACCTAGTTGATCAAAAGGAGAAATAATCTCTTTTAATTGGTAGAGAAAAGTGCAACATACAAACTCTAGCCCTTTATGAAAAGAATCTGAAATCTAGTTCCATCTGCTTTTTTATTTTAGACTGTTTCTTGGAGATTTTGTTCAGCCCCATTTGTTAATTACCATCCTAATAGGCTTATAACAACTTTTTTATGCGTTTCAAGGAACAGTGTTTCCCTTTTTTGGTCCTTTTGATAACACTTGCAACATATCCAAGGACTTCTTTTCTGCAAAGGAAATATGGGTCCCCTAAAGAAGTGGTTTTAATAGAAAGCCTACAAATGGCTTGAAAGATATGTAACTATCCACTTATAAAAGAAGAATTTAAAAAATAATCCAACAAAAACCCCAAAACACTCTACTGATTTTACTCCCTCAGTTTCAGACTGACCTGGCTGAGTTGGGTGTGCTAACGCTTGCCCTATCCAATAACACTGCAGATCAGAGACCAATTTCTGAACAATTCTGTGCCTGCCAAAACAACAGAACTACGTTGTTGCAAGCTTTTGGAAACAGCTATTAAAATATTGACATTGTCTTCAAAAGCTTCTGGATGGCTGTCCTGTGAAAATAATACTAACCTGTTTGATGAAGGCTGCCTACAATAACTGTTCAATAGGCTCAAGTGTTGCTGCATTACTTTGAAGAATAGGCACTTTGTTGTAAAACTAATCTTGTTATGAGACCTCATGTTGTGGAGAGAAAACTGACTGGTTGTTTTTCATTCTTTAAACAGCTGTAGTACTCTGTTGGAATGTGCCTCTGTCATTCATTACAATGCATGCTAAAAATAAATTTTGCAAACACTGTAGAAAATAAACTATTTCTAATGGGTGAAACCACTTTGATGTGAATGTAAAACCATTAAAGAATGTGCAGTTAAGTTTTGTGGATTAAGCTTTATCATGTTTGTGGAGACCTAGTTAAAAAAATCAGATCTATTCGATAACTTTTCTTCAAGGAGGCTTTGTATTTGTGTAGTCAGCATCCATCATTCTAAAACAGCTTACTGGCATCTCACATACACAGGAAAGCTGGCATGAAGTACCTAAGGGTGTGAACATTTCTATGTTAGGATGAAATGGGTCATAGTTTCTATATATTTGGTTTTCAACATTAAAGGTAGTTTTAAATAAGCTTAGATGTAAATGCCTAAAGTTAGGTGGCTCTCATGCTTTTAATGGTGTAGTTCAAGACGCTTCTGTTCTTGAGTGGAGTGAGCAACATTACACAGTCCTTAGTACAACCTAGTAAAGAGTGGTATTCTTTACATTACGTGCTTGTTGCTTGTGTAGTACACAAGACATTCTTCAAATTTTGAGAAATGCTTACATTTCAAACTGTGCCTGTTAAATTCCTTTAGAGCAAGGCTTGATTCTGTGAAATTGTCCAGATGACTTAAATGATTTTATTTTGTGTGCATCTAAAATGCCAGAAAGTTTGGTAAAATTCTTCCTATCTAGGACTGATTTAATGACATCTCTTCAAATGCTGATGCATTAATCAGTGTTGGCCCCTAATTCTGAAAGATGATTAAGGGTCCAATCATTAACATGTGGCTGAAAGGAGCAATTTTCTCTGTCCTCCCATTGATAAAATTCTGCTGCTTCTCTTAAAGTGCACAAGCACTTTATAGCAAGCTGTTCTATCTTTCTAAACAAATGTCATTGCTGATAGAGATAACTAATAGGAGTGCTATATAGTTAAATAGTCACAGAAATTATTTTAAATAGGACTGCTAAGTCAGTTCAGGAGTTAGGCTGTTACAACTGTGGATATGCACGGATAAAAATGATTGTGCATGAACGTGCACTCAAATTTTTCCCCACAGGTTCTTTTTGAGCTATAACAGTTACCTCATCTCTGCAGATAAACAGTATTTGTTGTCTTGTACAGACTGAAAGTTGAAGCACTGAGGGTATATCCATTCATTTACCTTGAATGCTTATTTTAAATTACATGGGGTCTTATCAGTTAATACAAGAAAGAATTAAAAGAGCAATGAAAATTTTGGGATATGTGTGCTCTGTTGTGAGTGACACTTTGAGGTACATCACAGCCTAGCAGAATCCACAAACACAAATATGTATCTGGTGCTCTTGTGCAATATAAAAGCAAAAGCAGATGTCTGAAGACTGTAGTCCATAAAAGACAGACTCTCTAAATCACCTTTGAAGTTATTTATTCACAATCTTTCAAATCTTATATTGAAATCTCATTTCATTTTTGTAAGGATGACAGATGAAATAAAGTTTATTTCTGATGATCATAACCTGATGAAAATCTAAACACATTTGAATATTGCAGATGGAGAACCTATGACAAAAGCTGGCTTTCTTTTGGTGGTGTTGATCACTTAACTCTGTTCAGATGCAGAGTGACTGTTTTAAACTTGAATAAAGTAACATGAAGTCATTAAGCCAGTAATGCAAGATCATATAACACCTATGTGGCAGACAGGCACTGCTTCTTCCAGTGCCAGAAATGGTGTTCCTGACTAACTTCATTCTATCAGTATTAATAGCATAATTCACTCCTCCTGCTGACAAAAAACCCACTTGCACAGGATTAGCGGTTCCACATCACTGTGGAAACCATGGAAGACTGATTCAGGCAGTCATTTTGCATATATTGTGGTGTGGGTTATAAGGTAGTGATGGCTTTGTCGTTGTTTCCTGCCATTAGGGCTTGATTACATGTTTCCAAGTGACCCAAGAAATGTCAAATTCTACTTAAGCAAATGACCAGAAAAGCAACTGGTAGGGAAAAAAAATAAACTATCTGTTTTTAATTCATGTGTATAAGCATTTTTTGTACTCGAAAAAAGACAGAGTGCCGTTACTTCAAGGTTCAAAATAAATTTTCTTTCATTAGGCTCTCAAGAGAGCATTTTCAGTCATGATTGCTAGTTTCTTTTGTTAAACTTGGCACTTCAGAGCTGAGCTGTTCCTAAAGAAAGCCCTGCTGCAAGACACAAAAACCAGTCAAGAGACAGACCAGTGCAGAAGGGCAGAATAAGGTTCTTCTCATCTCCCACACCAGAGTTTACCCTCTGGGCAATACTCCTAAGCCTGCGTGTCAGACAAAGCTCTGGCATCCCTTACAGACCATGTGGTTAGCTCTTCTTTCCCATTCCCCATCATGAGAAATACATTGGGGTTTTGTGATGGAAATTTAAAATAATTCATGTATTGCTTGACAGCTGGAGTATAAATGTTTTCACAGCAAAAATTGTCCATTGCTATGATCTGTGTTATTATTGCAAGCAGTGGCTTCTGAGCATTTTTGTATGAGTGTGGCATCACACGTGGAGCTGCACATTTGACATGGTTGAGCAGTTCTTTTAATGTTTTCAGTTTGTGACCATGAACAGATCTGAACAGTTGGAAAGAAAGTCATCTGCTCTTGTTGCTCTCGGGAATCACCACTTAAGAGAGATTGTTGCTCCCAGAAATGGCCATATACGGAGCTCAGAACCTATCACCACTGTAGAGTCTGGCCGAAAGTAAAATAGGACATGGCACTTTACTGCAAACTTGGGTCTAAGAAAATATAAAATTTCATCTGTCCTTCTAGTAACACTGGAATCTTTGGTTATTGAGTGATACCAGCTTACAGAGAATCCCTTGTAAAAGTTACTGTCTCAGAATGTGTATCTTCGACACCTGTATTGTCTGCATGCAAACATCAGGTTTGGGAAGATAACATTTTGGTCAGAGGAAAAAAAGAATCGAGCGTGTACAGGAATTTCTCTCAAGTTGTGAAGTAATGCATACTGGTATCACGTAATATGTAATATCACCTCTACTATAGTAAAATCATCCTCATCTTAGTCAAGTTAGTCCTGTTGTGAGACCTACAGTGTGAATGAGGCAAATAGTTTCATCTTGCGTATTTAAAAAAAATTGCAAATATATTTCTGATCCTTCATGATCAAGTCAAACCCTTTCACATTAGGCATTTAACTTGACACTTCATATTACCTAGACTCTGTGTAGCTACTGGAGAAACATGTTCTTAAGTTAGATACATCAAATTGTCAGCACATACATGAAAGGCAGATTTTTACTGATCTGTTTAGTTGTTAAAAAAGAATATTTCGACATCAGGTTTTTTCATTTGATTCTTTCCACAGCAAGAACATTAAGAAAAAGGAAATCTGAAATAATTTGTCATCCTTTCATATGGCCAAGAATAAATAATTCTTTCCAGATGTTGACTTGCAATGAACTTCCATTTTAAAAGCCTCCGTCACCAAATTTTTAGAATTATTCGAAGTTTGGGGTAGGCCAAGTTTAAACTGCTGATTTCAGACACTGTCTTTATGTAAGTGTCAACTCCTCTTTCAGTCCTGGACAGTCTGCATCACCCAACTCCTCTGCTGAATACACTATTTGAAGTGGCTGCTTTGCATGCTTAAGATGGTCAGTGTTTGTTTTTCTAATATCTGTTAGGACAACTTCATCTTATTGTGGCAGGATCCCATTTTGGTTTATGTCTCTAAAAGACAAATGTCCACAAAATGTCAGTGGCTCTAATTCTTTGTGTTATTTCAGTAATGGATTTCTAAGTGCAGCTACTTGTAATCTCTCACTATGTTACTAAATAAAAAATTGACTCTTTCAAGTGAAATAAAGCCGTCATTTTAAAGTTGGCAGCATGAAGATAAAATTTACACTTGAGTGTTGAGGGGGCCTGAGAACACCAAGCTAACACCTCTCTTTCGTGAATGGAGACTCAAGGAATGGCAGGAGGGATCAGCACAGTACTTCTCTGTGCCAGTATACTGAGAAGCTGCTGGCAGTTATAGTTAAAAGTGATGGCTGTGCAGGCACAACGCTGGAACACAGCTTTGTTGAGCCCTGCAGGCTCCCTGAACCTCTCCCTTTAGTCCTAACACACAAAGATTATGCTCTGTTCACCTCTGCAATTCAGACAGGGCCTTGGCATTACCAGTCCAACAAAGCCAAGAGGTTACCCTAGCCTAAGGGGCACAGAGATTGTGGCTCAGCAGTATGCACAAGCAATCCTTGTTCCTTTTTGAACAGAAATTTTGGGAGACCTATTTGTGATCCCAAATTTAAATTCTGCCCTCAGAACGTACAATGATGCCCATCAGAATCGCTTGGCTGGTTCCATTCATGCTTATTCATTGAGGTGGCTGGGTGCCCATTCACATGGTACCAGACTATTTTCTCTGTGTTGAACTGCCAAGAAGAACAGGTTTAGAAGAATAATCTGCACATTGTTCAAGCTTCTGCTCTTCTGGATAAAGCTTTTTCCAGCACTTTTTTAACACTACACATTTATTTAGTCTAAGAGCTTTTGACAAGCTACAATTCTCAAAAAACATTACTAGAAGTAACAGACTGACCTAAGTCAGATAAATGCTGCATTCCCCAAACAGCACAAGTAATAACATCAGAGGGATTTCAAAGACACAATGACAAAGCCTATCCTTTCTGTGAGATCCCCACCTTTATTTCACAGGGCTTTTGTAAGCACCACAATCTGCTGAAAAAGTAACCTTCCACAATGCCTAAACAACAGGCTCCATCCCAAAAGGTGCTATGCAACCCCCCTTTCATATGGTAACAAAGAGCACATAAAATACAGCTCCCAATAGATTCTGTGTTTACTCCAGAACTATGAACTCCATTGCAGATTCCACGACTGTATCTGAATGGATTTGTGGGCATGTTAGTTGCAAGTGTTTCACAGCTGCAGAAACAGCAATGCTGTCTGACTGTACTGGGGCATTGACAATACATTATTCAGCTAGGAAAAAGGTAAATAATTTACACTGCAGTCAGGCTGATGCACAATTCTAAGCTTCACCTAGCATGATTAGCTTTTGCTTTTTCTTCCATACCCACTCTCAGTCTCACTACAAGGGGGAGAAAAAACTCCCTACATTTATTCCCAGGTTATTAAAAAGAAACCATGACCACTACAGCCACCACCAATGGCTTTCATGGACCTCCTCAGAAACCACTATGGTTTTCCTAAACTTTAATGAGTCTGCTTTCAGGAAGACGTGCAGTTACTTCTAAGCATATGTGCTGTCAGCCCACATACCAAAACTTTTGTTCAGTAAAGTTGAAGTAGAACATTCCCAAAACGTGCAGTTACAAGTGCAGGTACTGCAAATGTATGTCTCGTGGTGGAAAAGATCAAGCAGACTGTGCACTCACCGCACATAAAACACTAGGGGAAAAAACCTACAAGATCAGCTTTGTTATAGATGAGTGTTTATCAACAGTTTTTATTGGTCTCACAGAAAGTGTATGTAAGTACATATGGACAGTTTCCATATTGACATACAATTTTCTACTTGCACAGGAGCTTGCTGAATTACAATGTTTTATTTTATCCATAATCATTCCTATAGGCTTTTTCCTGGATGCGCAACACCATTCTCCGAGCATAAAAATCTCTATATTCCTCAGGTAGTTCTTCAAGTGTTTTCAAGGCCCTGTCCAAGATCTGTATAGCTCTAGAGGCTGCCATGGGATCTTTATTTCCATAGGTGTCAGTCTTATCATAGGACTCAGCAGGAAGGTGCTTCCAAAAGACATTCAGTGCCACTCCAAATTCCTCAGAAATTACATTATGGAACCACAAAGCTGTAGAAAGAACAGTGTCTAAAATAAAAATTACTATTCAAAACTTCCATGTGACTCAAAGCAAGTGTCAGAATTGCCCAAACTAAATCTAGTCAAGGAAAAGCCTCAACTACTGTATTTTTGTTTATTTATAAATATTCATCCCTGAATATATTGCATTGTACCAAATTTAAGAAGTTTTTCAAGATGTTTATGCTGATCCATAGCTTCACAGGAAAGTAACAATTGCTGAAGTGTAGAGATACACAAATGTAAGCAAAGCATAAGCACATGTAGGATGAAAGTAAGACCCCTTCCCTCACTCAACGTCCACTCTGAATGCAGATATCTATTTCCATAGACTTAGTCCCTAACCTTGCACGTATTCTCCAAGCAGTAATGTAAACCACCAGCATCAGCCAGGTCACTCATGCAAGTTGCAAATCTTCTCATAATGAAGTTGTGGGGCTTTTCAATTGAATTATCATGATTGTGATGAGGAAGCAAAGACATCTTTGCCTCATTGAATGCATTTATGCTGTAAGTTTAATACCGTATATTTATGCTATTTGAATTTTAAGCTAAAAGACTGAATGCTGTGTTTATTGCATCTTAGTTGCTTGCAGGTTCTGAAGATATAGAAAAGTTTTTTCTGAGAAATGAACAAGAACTTTCAGGTTAGGAAGAGGGGCTGGTTCTATCTTATTCACAATAACCACACACATTTCTCAAAAAGCATCTTCTTTTTTCAGTGATATGCACTGCAGGATGCTGACGAAGCTAGCACCATTCTCTGGACTCAAGAATCCCTATACTCCACAGTATTTTGGGTCCACACACCCACTGGAAAAAACAAACAAGTATCTTGACTGCATACACAGAAAATATGGATGCTGACATCAGCAACAGTGTGATATACCACCATCTAACTGTAAAAGTTTATTTAGGAAGAAACACACATGGTAAATTCAAAATTAAATCCAAGGCTAAGAAAATAATTTTAAAATAACTTCCTAAAAGCCTACTGCTTTCTTGTTTACTGAGCTGTTTATATTGCCCAGATAATGTAAAAGTGACAGATTAAGTATCTGCTGCAAGCTCATGATGAGTTAAAATAAAATCAGTAACAAGTAGGAGTAGTTCAATAGGAGTAATTCAAATGCCTTTCTCTGACTACCAGAATTTGTCATCTCAGCCCAGGAAGCAGCCGTCTGCTTGTGCAGAAAAATGATTAGGACTTTGTCTTTCCACTCCCCGAAGATGATTATAAATTTCTAGAAGGTCTAATAACTCTACCATCCATAATTCTCACCAGACCCTGTGCCTCACAGTGCTTAAGTGCCAGAGCTACAGAAGAACAGAATGGTGCTTCACCACATTCTGTCATTAAAAAACTCAAGTCACTGAAGTAATTTCAGATTTCACAAGGTGAGTTCATAGTATTAATCTATTAAGACACAAATTCAGAAGAATACAGTGTAAACTTGAGGGAAAGTAAGATTTGCAGTTAAGATATAATAATACCCTTTTTCAGGTTAATTGTACAGTTGGAGGAAGTGTAAACAAGTTTTGTCAACATCTTTCAATGCTCCTGCTTATAAGACAGAAATGCTTTAGTAACCTCTTACCATCTCTATAAATCAAAAATTAGAAACAAGACTGTTTAATAACATGCCATGGTCAGGAACTATTTATTACGTACCTGGAATAAATAACACATCTCCTGCTTCCAGAAAACATTGATAGCGCCTGGCTTTCACAAAAAGGGGATATTTCTCCAAGTCTGGGTTATCCACATTCAGCACCTCTGATTTAGTACCTAGGAAAATTTCAGTGAATAAATATTCCTACTCTTCCAATAGTAACAAAACATTATCACATTGCTGGAAATGGCAATTCTTGAATCAAATTTAATACTGATTTATTGTTCTGTAAGTCTTCTCAAAACCAGGGAAACCTAATGGCACCCCTCGTTTACTGAAAAGATGTTGTCCTGTTGTCTGTATTTGTCTGTAAATGCAACCTTATTAACACTAAAAACTACTTTTCCTGATATTTAAAACACCATTTTAATAACACACAGAACATTTTGCTCCTTCAGTTAAGTGCTGAAAACAATCAGGCAAAACTGCTCTTCTCCTTAGCTTTGACTAAAGCAAACAGGATCAGAGTTAAGGGAATAAATTACTTCTTTTCTATCAAGCCGTATGTTAGTGATTATTTTCTACTTGTGAGCTGAAAGGCAACTAAGATACCAAACTCTGAACTAGATACCTATAACATGCATACCTGATAAATATAAATATGGTGCATCTCGAGGACTGTATAAAACAACTCGCTTTTTCCCTGTGACTTGGATTAAGAAGTTGTCCATTACCTGGGATAAGCATAGTAAGAGAGATGTCAGCCAAAAGTTAAGAATGAATATATAGGCTTCAACAGATCTAATTATTAGCTTAAAAGAGAGAATTACTAAAACCTTCACATGTTAAGAATTAGCTAAAAGATCAAGTAACTTTATCCTGTTATCTGTACATTCTTGACAAATAGTCTGGAAACACAATATTCCTTTCCAACTACTTTGTGTTTTCCTTAAATAGGAATCAAGTTCTTCCATCTCAAAACACTGAGACATACAATTAGTTATAAACCAGCAAAATATAATACAAAATATATTTGGGATTTGTTGTCTTTTCAGTGTTATCCTTAGCTCATTTGGCTGACTTTCTATTGATAAAGGATTTTTTCCTAATCATGCAAAAATGCAAAAACTATTTTTCTTATAAATACATTTATTCAGAATTCACTGCACAATGTTAGAAGACAATCTTATTTGGAATCTATTGCACTGCAGCCAGAAACCACTATAATCATTGCAAAATTGGCAATGTATTGTACGATTGGAATTTATTCTAATCTGGCCATTAGAGTCAAAAAAAAAGTAATGTTGAAGACAAAAATGTTGAAAGTTACTGTGTTTCACACTTCCAACTGAAACTCAAACTAGTTACAGAAAAAGGAAACAAAATAAAACAGCCTTTAATCTTACAAACATGGAATAAGATATAAACCCAGTTAAGATATTATGCCCAAGCAATAGATCTATTTAAAATTCACTGCACCACTAAATGTGTTTCATTTCACTATTGATTCATAAAAAAATTAGATATTGATCTAATATCAACATCCAGTTATGATGGACAAAGACTCTCTAACCAGGTAGTTAGAAAGTGTATGTTTTATTCAGTGCTGGGGCACGCGGGGATGATTCCCAAAGACACAGTGCCAACTTGTGAGACAATACAGAGTCTATTTATTTACAAAAGTTCTAAATATTTAAGATACGAATACATATTCATAACATAAATACCTCCCATTCCTCGCTTCGTATGATAATTAGCTAAAATATTATTAAGCATGCGTGGTTACTCTCTTAACATGAGTCTGGGGTCTAGGGGACTCTAGGGGGAAGGTTTTTCGAAGTTTTTTCTTAGATGAACTTCTCGCTTTTTGAATTTTTACAATAGCAGAATGACCCTTGTACACTCCGTTCTTCCTTCTACCATCCTTGGATGGGTGCTTTAAATAGAGAAATTAATAACTGTCTAACTTTCTTTAGATCTAAGTTCTCTGGTTCTTGTTACAGATACAGCTGTACAAACATAGGATGACAAACAATTAGTCAAAACTACTTCAAGCCTAGTTTCTTAAACAATTATTAACTTCTTAATTAGCCTTAGCTGAATTTAATCTATTCATTATACTTGTTCTAACTAAATCTAATAGAGCTAACTTTTAAGAAAAAATCTAAAATCTAAGGTTTTTATGTTTCACTATTTCAAAATATGTGAAGTTTGTTATTCTCTAATCTTTTTCAGAGATTTGCACCTTATTATCTCAATTCTGTAATGCCATCTGCAACATTTTATGCTAAACCCATGTATTACCTACATCATAATGTGTCCATAACTGTAATCCAGCTGAGCTGATGCGGAAGACACTAGAGAAAAACTTTTCCTTCTCAAAATACTCTGGAATATGAACATCTTCTGCTAAAATAGGAAACTGCTTCCTGATATCTGCAATATCCTGAAACAAAAAGAACGTAACTCTTAGAACACCATATATGAGGGAAAACTTCACAATCATTTCCCATGACAGGAAACACGGGGCTAGAACTTCAGCATCGGTGAACACCTGAAAACAGCAATGCTTTTCAGCTCTGAACCTTGGCTGCTAGGAATCACACTGAAGAAGCAAGAGATCAGCAGAAATCCTTTTATATTAGTTTACAACAAAAGCTAAAGAAAGGGAGTTTAGCAATGTACTCTTCAGTGATCAGCTAAGCTCCCATGTAACAGCAACTATTTCAGATAGTTACGCTTAAATACTCTGACCTAGATCCAGCCAGATTCACAAACCAAGTGACTCTAAGTCAGTTGTATGTCTGTATTACATACCCAGCAGATGATAACAGACTTTAAAAAATATTTCCAAACTGTAACTTTGCAATATTAGAACTGTAATCTCAAGTAACTCACCTTCCTAACATCTTCACCCACTGATCGCAAATAGTACTTTTCATCCTGCAGAAAACACAGAGAATTGTTTTGGAGTTTTTTTAATAAGAATTACAAACCACTTAAACAAAGAGCCTGTATTTCCTCATTAATCTAATGCAGAGTTTCATTAAAATACGGTACAAATAAATGGCATCTACAAATTCAGTTACTTTGTTATACTGGCCTTACTCGACTGATCTTTGCTGTTTACCTCGAGAAATGGAAAAAATATGTTAACTAAGAGGAGAAGAGTAAAGTGTAGGGAGACTGCTCAACTGCTTCAGCATTGCTGTTACTGAACAGACTCAAAGCAAATGCAGATTATAATTTAAGTTGTTCAGTACACTGATGCAGGAAGATATTTTAATTGGCTTCAAAAATTACAGCATTCTATGGAGCATAAAGGTAAAAAGCATGTCTGTATTCAAAACTGTTCCTAATCACAGTTATCTGAAAAATCCCTACCCTGAACACTGATATGTAAAGATAGCCACACAATTGCTGCTCTCAAATTACGTTACAATAAATCTAGATTTGTATTTTGATAGTAGATGTAATCAAATTCTAGAATATATTCATGACATTTTCTTGCAAAGCATGCAAATGATACGGTCATTATTCTAATGCAAGGTTTGATTTCTAAATTTTATACTGGAATTTTTACTCAGTTTGGAAGCAGTTTTTGTTAACAGAAACAGAATGACTGAAATTAACCACACTGTATACATACAGAACAACTACTGAGAAAAATCACTCCTCCTCACGTTTTTCCTTTGGCACCAAGCCACAAGAAAATTAAATCAAAGAGCAAGTCCTTTACTGAAGTAAGACTTTAAATTACAATTCATCACTTTCCTTTCTATATGCCAGCAAAATAACCAACAGAAGAAACTGTGACACTAAGGAAATTACCTCAGTAAGAAAGTACTCTTTGTGCTTGACTTCAGCTGCTCTTCGGACAAATACATCAAAAGGCAGAGTTCTGAAATATAAATATTTAAATTTATACTGTGAATCAATGTAACAACACATAGTCTAAATGCCAGGGTTATAATAAGCTCCCTTACCATATCAAGTATAATGAAGATGCAATAGGCTGCTCTTCAATTTTTTTAACTTAACATGGTGAGTAATCAGTTTGCAGCAGATGTTTGAAGAGTTCTACCAAGACAGAAATCCTACACTTAGAAACTTCTCTGATTTAGTAAATTGTTCCAATGTATATCCAAATAGAATCCTGTAACTGCTGAGGCTGGAGGCACCTCTGGAGATCCTCCAGTCCAACCCCCTTGCAAGAGCAGGGTCAACTACAGCAGGACAGGATCTCCTTGTCCTGTCCTGTTGCCCAGGACAACATCCAGTTCAGTTTTGTGTATCTCCAAGGATGGAGACTCCATAATCTCTAGACAATCTGTTCCATTTGTTCCTTTGTTTGACCATCCTCACTGTAAAAGAGGGTGTGTTAAACAGATTAACAGAATATCCTGTATTCCAGCTTGTGCCCTTTGCCTCTTGTCCTGTCACCATGAGCCACTGAGAATCCGGCTCCATCAACTATTTATACACTTTGGTAAGATCCCCTCTTGAGCTTAGGAGTTCTGAATGGTCTGGGTCACAGTGCAAAAAATTTCTTCACAGTCAAATTAAGACTCAAACTGTGGCAATAGTTGCTTAAACTGTTCCTTTAAGTGTGTCATTTTTAGGACTGGTTACTGTACATTTTTTTAAATTTGCAGAAAAGCTAAGCATCAAGAAAACTACTACAGGGAACATACATATGTTTATATCTCCATTTTCTGCTATGAATTTGTGCAGGAACACAGATAACTATCTTGATTTGTAGATCTATAAAATTTATTTCAGTTATCTTGATTTTCTTTAAATATATGCTTCCTCAGCTGAGCAAAACACAGGAATCTTGAAATTTTTAAATGTTTCTTTACAGTTTCCCATAAATTTACTAAACATAACTTCAGACAATTCAAAAAGAATCACTGAGGACTGGGGCTGGTCCCTCTGAGGTCAATAAAAGTGTTACATATTTATTTAAATAATGGGAGCTTTTCACACAGATTACAGATTTTGGTATCAGTTGATAGCCGAATGGCCAACCAGGCACAAGCAGTAATAGGACATGCATTCATTCTTATGAATTCATTTACTCAGCTCACCACCTCAGGCTAAGTGTCACTGGATAATGAATTATTGCATGTAAACATCACATTTCAGAGCAACCACCAGGTATCCAGGGTTAAGGAGAAACTATTCTCAAGCAAAATTTTTCTTGATCCTATTATCCCTTTTACCAGAATGTGAACCTGCATCTGACAGTACTTAGACCAATTCTCTGAACATTTTAGCCTTGTTTGTAATAGGCAAATACAAAACCCACTGAAGTCAATGGAAAACCCAACAGAACCCCATGCTCTGACTTCAGCCAAATTGTTATATCATGTCCACTTACATTTGCTGCTGAAGAAAGTGAGAGCACAGCTCTGCTACAGCTTAAACTGATGCATGCTGGTGCTAACAGCTCTGCCCTTGCTGTCTACCCTAATCACCCCATCTCCTCTCTTACAGTAGCACTGGCACTCATCTGACCTGTCTGTGAACCTGCTTGCAAAGCAAAAACAGCAGAAAAACATTCAGATTTCTGCAGCACGTCACAACCTGGCTGAATGAGTTCCAGAACCAACACAAAGACAGGGGTAGGAGCATGCAACTTACAACAGGACTACAGTGCTACTCATGTTCATCAGTTTAAACTAACAGAACTGGATGTTAAGTCCTCAGTGTTTCTATTCTTTTGTTTCTGCTTATTCTCCCTTCAGATTAGAATGAGGGGCTTGCTGTGGAAAAGAGCAAAGATTCCTGAATTTCAAGTGAAGTATGTGAAAGTCCTGATAACTTCTGTAATGAAACATCATCAGAGCATCAGAGTGTCCATATGGCTGTCTACAGACCTGCTAAAACTAGGACACTGGATCAACTGTATGTGAACTCACAGTATGAAATGCTATTTAAAAAAAAACTAAATAGGACGGGGAAAATAAAGTATGGAGAGAAGACAAAGTTATTCAAGTATAACCTAATTTCAAAGATTCAAAAGTTCATTATGCAGTGAGCAGAATGCATCATGACTGTAACTTGTTTTTATCCCCTGAACAACAGGCTCCACTCAGAGGTTTGAAGCTTGTTTACACCTACAGTGTAAACTCCCACCTGCTTGGAAGTTTAACAGACTGAACACATCCTGTTCCCACTTGGGGAAGACAAAGAACAGCTTAAATAAAGGCGTTCAGCCTTGAAGAACAACACAATGACTGAGGTTAGATGAATTCTGAAGAAACGTTCTGGCAGTTACATAAGAGCTCCAGAGGAGATCAAGGTTTTTTGTGGCCCACATCAAGATTAAAGAGCTGGTGAAATGTGTGGTATCCAGCAGTTTGAACACTCTGAACACTGCACATGGTAACTTTGAAAGGAGGTTGGTTTTAATTAGTTACACTCCTCCTACAGTGGAATACCATGCCTGCCACACATCAGCATTCAAAGAGGATCATTCACGTGGTGAGACAGAAACTACCACTATTCAGTAACATTGAAATGCACCATATAATTAGAATAAAATAGCATGTCACCTACTATCTAGGGTGTTTTCGTTTGCTTTTTTTTAATTAACAGCAGCAACTGCTGGGCTCAAATATCCCACAGGAGTGCTCTGACAAAATACCTTTATAACACTTCCTCATGACATCACTTTCAAGGTGCTGTTTGGCCCCTCATTTCACCCTCATAGTATTTATTCAGGGTGTTAAATATTTGTAGAATTAATAGAAGAGGGAGAAATCAAGGACAACACTTTGATACATAATTTAATGTTTTCACAAACTATCTTCCTATTCCCACCCTTAGCTCCAAGCAGATGTACTGTTATGTCTGCACGTTACAAGCATGTGCCTTTAAAATATAAGAGGCCTTGGAGTGAAGTACCTATACACAAAGTTCTTACTGAGGAAATCCATCTGTGGCACTGCAGAAACATGAATCTTTACTTCTTTAGATCCTTCAGCTTGGCTCAAGTAATCTACTGTCCATTTGGTGGTGCAAGTGCCCAGTTCCATTCCTGTCAACACTACTGGCTTTCTCTAAAGAACAAAAAAAAAAAATTTCAATGGTGAAATGATCATAGCATCCAATGGAAAAAAAACCAGAATTCATTCTTCAAATTACGTCCACACAAACAAGTCAGTTGAATGCCAGGACCCACTACACAAAGTCACAACTAATCTGTTCACAAAAAATATGAGTCAAATGCTGAATGTTGAAACAAAATGCAGTAAATTATGGAACTGTTTCTCTATTAACTATGTCTTCATTCCTAGTTGAGTAAGGGAGGATATGGAGAAGCAAAGTAAATTTAAGCCAGCACTTTGTGCCGGGGCAATTGAGGAATCTAACCAGACTACGGAATAGATTTAATCTTTCTAGCCAAGGCTTAGCAGAAAACAAGCAAAAGACCACACAGCTAAGGTGCAGACTGTGAGCTGTGGTGATGCTGTTATGCTCTCATGAGAAAAGTTCTTTCCACCTATATCAAGGTTCCTTGCTGCTCATAACCACGAACAGGTTTGATCCAGCACACACGAAAAACAAAAAGGCATTTTTGCTTTTAATGGCGACCTCGGGGGGAAAAAATATAACAAGACATGACAAAGCAACAAAACTAACGATCACACTTTTTAACCAATGCCAAAGGAAATGGACTGCTAGAGAGATCAGCTGTCGGAGCTTGCTGGTAGCTCAGACAGGATCTGCCTGCAGAAGCTCCTTGCTCCTAAACTCCCAATTCACCTCAATGGATCAGGGCAGCTCTCCGGGAACACACAAGCCCCAACCCCGCGGTTTGCCTGCACCAGCTGTGCCTGGCGAGGAGGGGTCCCCGGACACCTCCTGCCTCGCCCTGTGTCCCCGTGCAGTCCCAGCCCGCTCCGGCGGGTCCCGCTCTCCGCACGCCGTACCCGCGGGTAGATGTCTCGCAGGAAGCGCTCCCGCGTCACCCGGTCCAGCCGCTCCACCGCCACCACCGCCTGCTCCCGCCGCTCCATGGCTACGGGCACCGCGCCGCGCCCGCCACTTCCCCCGGAAAGAACAGCCCGCGCAGAAGCGTTCCTGCCTCTCCCTCTAGGCAAGAGCCGGAAGCCGGCGGATCATGGAATTGTTAGGGACCTCTGGAGGGACCTCTGGAGACCATCGCGTACAACCTCCCTGCCAAGGCAGGATCACCTGGAGCAGGTGACACAGGAACGCGTCCAGGTGGGGTCTGAACGTCCCCGGAGAGGGGGACTCCATGACCTCTCTGGGCAGCCTGTTCCAGTGCTGTGCCACTCTCCATGTAAAGAAGTTCTTTCTCATGCTGAGGTGGAACTTAGTGTTTTAGTTTATGGCCATTGCTCCTTGTCCTGTCACTGAGCACCAGTGGGAAGTGTCCGGCACCATCTTCTTGGCAACCGCCTTCGAGATATTTATTTGCATTGATGAGATCCCCTGTCAGTCTTCTCCAGACTGAACAGGGCCATCTCCCGCAGTCTCTCCTCATAAGAGGAGACCAGACCCCTCATCTTCGTAGCCTCCGCAGACCCTCTCCAGTAGCTCCTTGTCTCTCTTGTACTGCGGAGCTCAGACGTGGACACCGTACTCCAGACGCGGCCTCACCAGGGCCGAGTCGAGGGGACGCCTCCCTTGTCCAGAGGTGACCGGGGATCCAACCCCCTGAACCGCCGCGGTCGGAACCGAGGGTCGCCCGGGCCGCCCGCGCCGCGCCGGAACCAAGGGCGGCGGCGGCCGTTTCCGCGGAGCGGGAGTTCCGGCGGAGAGGGCGGGGCAGGGTCCATCATGGCGCTGCGCTGCACGGCTCCGGGNCAGCACCGCCGGGCCCGGGCCCGAGGGCCCGCAGCGGCGCGTAGTAGTGGTAAGGATCACCAGCCCCTTCGCCTGGCTCCGTACCCGCTTCTACTACCTGCTCATCCGCCTCTACTTCGACCAGGAGTTCAGCGTCGAGGAGTTCACGCGGGGGGCCAAGCAGGTGAGCGGACCCGGGGCCTCGGGGCGGGGAGAGCGGCCGGCCTGAGGGGGAAGGTCCCCCGAACCTCCTCAGGGGCTGCCGGTACCCGCGGTTATTTTCATGGAGTCACAGAATCAAGTAGGTTGGAAAAGACCTCGGAGATCATCACAGAATGACAGAATAGGTGAGGTTGGAAGGGACCACAGTGGGTCATCTCCTCCAACTTTCTTGCTCAAGCAGGGCCATCTCAGAGCATATTGCACAGGGTTGTGTCTAGATGGCTCTTGAATATCTCCAGTGAGGGAGACTTCATAACTTCTGGGCAATCTGTTCCAGTGCTTGGTCACCTGCACTGCGGAGAAGTTCTTCCTTATGTTTAGGTGGAACTTCCTGTGCATCAGTTTCTGCCCCGTTGTCTCTTGTCCTATTGCTTGGCACGTGCAAGAAGAGCCTGATCCATCCTCTTGGCACCCCACCTTTAAATATTTATACATATCGCTGAGATCCCATCTCACTTGTCTCTTCTTGAGGCTGATCAGGCCCAGTTCCATCAGCCTTTCCTTTAACAGAGACACTCCAGTCCCCCAACCATCCTCACTGCTGGACCCACTCTAGGAGCTCCGTGTCTGTCTCGTACGTCGAGTCTGACCTGAGACCAAACACCACCTCGTCAATCAGACCATGGCATCAGTGCCATGTCCAGTCTTTCCTTAAACAACTCCGGGGATGGTGACTCCACCACCTCCCTGGGAAGCCCATTCCAATGTTTAAAAACCCTTTCTGTGAAGAAATTCCTTCTGATGTCCAGCCTGATGTTACATACAGATGTCGTAGTAGCAATGTGCTCCAGTGTGTAAAATACATGGAGTTCCCCACTGCTGACTCCAAACACCACACTTCGGAGGGAGTGATACAAGCAGAGGTGTGCTTTTCTTCAGGAATTTCTTGTTTTCTTTTCCCAGATTCCACAGTTAAAATGAGCTGGTGTCTCAGTTTTGAGACAAATTTAAGAGAGGACTCTTTGGACTGAGTCCTTCTCTCCAAAAGGGTTTTAAAAATCCCTTTCTACCAATAGGGAATGAATAGATAAAAGTGAAGAAAACCCGGATTGTTAACAAACAGAATGCCCACCTGCAAGGCAAGGGAAAAAAGGTAGATAATTGTTAAGCACTAAACCACCAGAGCCCAATCCCTCTCCACTCCCCACCCCACACCCCCCAGAAAAAAAACCCCAAAAAATGTCCAGAGAAAATGGGGCCGGTGCTGGAGGAATAACCCTTTCCCGACACGTGGTCCAGGATGGCGCTGTCTTTCAGGCCGAGGGTAGCAGAACCCCCATGGAGNGATTGCTACTCCAGCTTCTCCAGTCCAGGGAAAGGAAAAAGTTTTTTGCCTGGGCCAAAAACCAAGTCAGCCAAACAGAGAAACCGCACTGCACCGAGCCGCCCGCTCGGATTGCGACCAGAACACAGCGAGCAACTCCTGGCCCCGCCCTCTGCCAGGGTCTCTGCCAGGATCTCAAACATCGTGATACCCCTGAACCGGGAAGGGGGGAGGGGGAAGAAAAGAGAAACATTAATTTTGGGCACACTCTGAATATGGGATGATGATCCCCAAGGCAGCTGGTTTAGCCATCCCCCAAAGCAGCATGAAGGAGGGTGCTTCCAAACATTATAGAGACTTTACAGGGAAATGTATCTCCTCTTAGCAGGTTTTCCTGAAATGACAAAGCTTATGCAGGCATAAAGCTGGTGTATATATTTGTCTCTCTAAATTTATGAACCCAGTAAGCTTTGTCAACAGAATGTGTCAAAGAGGTAATGATCTCAAAGCTAATCGTGAAAATTACAGAGTTATCTGTTGGGAAACTTCTAATTATTATTTTTACTTTTGGCAACAAACCCAGCTCAAAAGAACATATTGGGACAGAAGGTTAAAATTATTAAGATCAATTCAAGAGCGAGAAAACCCCACAACCTACACCAAATTATTTGCCATGTGTGCAAAACCGCCTGTTTTACCTTGCCCTGGTTTGGTTTTGACTGAGTTTTTTTTAATTTGTTTTGACTTGCTGTAGCATTCTAAATACACTGTCCCTCACGAGTACACTCCTTGAATATGTAGCGGCATAATTGTATGTAAATATACCTGCAAAATTAAGAGGGAAAAGGGGAGTTGAGCTTCCTGGAGTTTAGAGACTAAACCAGATTTCTAAAGAAAATTTCTAAATTGGAGCTTCAGTTTTGACTGAAACCAGAAGGTGAGTTGGAAAAGAGGGCAGGGGAGCAAAATATTTACAGGGAATGACAGAGACTGTTTGAATTATCAAAAAGAGTAAAAACAACATACAGAGTACTGGAAAGCTTTTTTTTTTTTTAGTAAGCTATGCATTCACTTACCTATTGAAAGGTTTGGTGTTTTACATGAGAGATTGAAAAGAGATCTTACATTTTTATCAGTTCATGAAATCACTTTTTTAATCCTGGAGGGCTTACATTTCAATGGTGATACCCTCTGCAAATATTGAAATCTTAAATCGTGAAGTATTTGGGTACCTTGTCCCATAATTATGAATTTGTCTGAAAAATAAGCCTACTAGGAGTTACTTGTTCATGTATTTCTTTTTT
>VZRJ01008927.1:3750819-3825710 GCA_013397565.1 Ptilonorhynchus violaceus | reverse complement strand
CATGTATTTCTTTTTTTTTTTTTTTTTTTCCTTTTTGGTAGGCCTTTTCTGTTGTTTCAAAGCTGCTGTCTCAGCGTAAACTTGACCTGCTGGAAGAACTTGTATCAGCAGAGGTAAAAGCTTTCCATCTCCTGTTCTAGCAAGTGATTGTCTGTTATGAAGTAACATGGATGCATTCAGCCTGTCATTATCTACAAGTTGTCTGTTTGGCTTCATTTGGGAAAAACAGCATAATGCAAAACAGGACAATTGTTTGTCCTGCAGCTTTTTTTATGTTTAATTTCGAGGCATGAAACTTAATTTGAAGTTACTGTATTTAAAACAAAATAAAATATATTTTAGCTGTTGAGCGTAAGGACCAAATGCCAAAAAGATTGCTGGTGTACATGAAAGGCAGCAGGCTCTGGATGGTAGGTGGAACTATGTGTCTCTGGGTGTAGGCACGTAGCTGAAGCTGACTCGGTCTGTACACCAGAATTCAGGTGAAGAAAGGACCTGGTTTGTGCTCATTCCTGCTGCTCTGATACATTCCCACCCTAATCCGATCATACAGCGCATTACTGGTTTGGGCTGCAAGGCCTCAGTCTTGTGTCATGATCCCAGGGACGTGACTGACCTGGTTAAACATCAGTGCTGTGTTTTCTGTGTTTTTATGAATTCTTAATTGCTGAAGTTGTCTTGGCCTTGCCAGGGCCTGGAGGCAGCAGATACCTCAGACTCAAGTGGAGGAGATACTCCAGGTATCTCTGGATAACTGTCTGTCCTGTTACGGGATGTCAGCGTGGCCTGTCCTATTGCCACCCATGCCTTTGCAGCAAAAGCTCTTGTGCTGTTCTAGTGCATCCCGTCTGAACAATCTTGCCTCCTCTCTCTGACAGGAGGTAGCAATAAAATGTGAGTTTGTTTCTTGTCGTTGTTTTGAAAGGGCATCTCCTCTGCTTCGTCTTGAAAGAACTTCGTCTGGTCATCTTAAGTTTTTCAGGGTTACATTGATCCAGAGGCTTTATGTAACCTGAGAATGCACTAGATGAGGCTGTGATACCACATTACTTTGTCTTTTCTTTGGCCAATGAATTTTGTACCTGCAAAATGTACTAGAAACCAATATCTTCTTGTGAAGGTTGCCTCTTGTTTCCCTGTAAGCTCTGAATTTGTTGTTATCAAAAATTGTAAATCAAGTTAGGGTAAAAAATGATGTTAAATAAGTTCTGCAGTTTCATCCTTCCATGTGACTTGACTTTCTCGTGTGGTGTTTGAGGTGATACCTCTGTGCAGTTCGTGCACCACACCATTTTTCTACTTAAAACAGCTGTGTTGATTGAAGGACACTCAGATATTATGGATGTGAGTGTGATACGGAACTTAATTACCAGGGGAATGGTTTTTCAGTCTTTCCTGATTTGCAAGTGTTTAAACTTTTTCTAAACGGAGTACAGATCACAAAATGACAAAGATAAAACTTAGTGGTAATGAAACTGCTTTTCAAAGAAATTGTGAAAGATAACGAAGAAATAATTGAATGAAAAGCTTAGGAACCTGCACATAGGAAGAAATGAGTGGTGAGAAGGTAGAGTATGTGATTGTGGGAGCAAGCTTCGCTGGTGTTTTCTGGGCTTACCTGGCTTGCATTGCAGCTGCTGTTGTGACAGTACCTTTTCTAAATATTTTTAAGAAACTTGGTTTTCATTGGTTTTGAGCAATAAATAGACCTTCTTGAACTAGGGTTTAGGAGTACCCAAACTTTCCAGTGCTTTTTCACTTTGGCAATTACATATGCTAGACAAATGTTTTAGCAATACAACTCATTTTATTAACTGCAGTATAAATAGATTGTTACTTAAATTTCCTAATGAAAAACTAAGTGACAGTTTTTCTGAATTTAGGTACTTCAGGTGCTGAAGGAAAAGATTTCTTTGCTCCCTGACAGCCACAGGGATGCTTTAGCAGCTGACATTGATGCAATCATGTACACAACAGAAGGAGATGTTCGCATTTACTATGATGATGATGGTATGTTTAGAATCCTAAAACATTTCAGCAATGAGCAGTCTTATTTCCTGGTTTTGCTACTAAACAGGCATTTTCCTTACAGATGTGGTTTTGAGTACTGTTTCTCATTCCTTGTTTCTCTGTTTGTAATTCATCTATCTGAAATTTCTGATTTCCTTTTAAACCCAAACCAGAGATTATTGTTAATACATCATGGTATTGTTTTGATTTCTGTTCAGGTTTTGCTTATTCCTCTTCTTTTGTATAGAATTTTACATTTTTAGTCCTCAGCAATCTGAAACCACTCAAAAACAATTATTCTAGTATATGTTGAAAGCTGTTTGCTTCAACAAGGAAAATACGTCCTGCAAGAATAATAGTGAAGGCTGGATAATGAAATAAATTTTGCTGGTTTAGTCTTTCTGTCATGAAATATACTTTGTTGTAGTACTCCTTGATTGTTTTGGGGTTTTTTGAGCTAGTGATGAGCTGAAGCAAGTTTTTCTTTTGGTTGGATACCAGCATTATGTGCTCTGTTCACTATCAGACACAGCTGAGATGATATGTGGTCTAGCCATGGGACTTCAATTGAGCGTTGAAAGTTGTCAGACCCAGTGAGCTTTTTTCCTGGTTTAGGAAATAGGAGGGGTTTTTTTCCCCTCTTAGATTGCTCCCTAAGATGTTTGAACTACTCTACGTACTTTTGTTGTTTCAGTAGTTAGCTTTGGACCTTGTGGGAACCAACTTTTTTTCATACTGTTTCATTATGTACAACATCATGCCACACGTGTGATAAAATACATACTTTTCTACAGAGTATATTTTTATTGTTGCTAAACAGTATGGGTATGGCTTTAAATAGCTTTTTCACTCATTATTCTATTTAGTATTCTTTATGGCTGAAATCAGCTGGCCTTCCAGGGTCTCACTAGAATATATGTTAGGTAGCAAATAAGAGTATTTGACGAATGAGAAATATGAGATCTAACTTATGCTTTGATTTATATCCAACAGGAAGAAAGTTTGTTAGTATCCTGATGTGCTTCTGGTATCTGAATGGTGCTAATCTACCTGATGAAGTACCAGGTGAAGCCAAAGTCTTCCAGGTTGTGTTTGGAGATGAAAGCACAAAAGAAAAAAAACATCTTTTAACAGCAAACTATGAGTAAGTTTGCTTGTCCCTTTCTTTTCCCATGTCCATGGGCTAGCTGGGTGGTAAGCGGTTCTGCAAGCATTCACACTGTGCCAGTGCAGAACCCAGTGGGTTTTAATTTAGCTTGATTCTAATCTACATTCGTTCTCATCCAGTTTTCTGGTTTTGATTTTAGGGCCAAATTTTTTAAAGATTTTTTAGGGCCAAATTTTATTCCCTTGTTTCTGAGTTGACATTAATGGGAACTCTTTCTCTACCAGGAAGAGCAGTATTTGGAGCACTGAATGAGGTTTCTGATCCTCAGAGCACACATTAGGAAGATGGATTTCCATAGGAATGTTTGTAAATAATGTCTGTGTTGGTGTACTGATGTCAGAGTAGTGCAGAAAACATCTACACAGTTGGCAAAATGTACTGAAAATGAGATTCTCAGAAGTTGGAAGAAGTGAGAATTTTTGTGTGAGAAATGCAGTATGTTCAATGATTTCTACACCCACACTTGAAATTGAAAATATGGGGTCTATGTGATGAGGAGCTTTGAAACAAAGGTAACACTGGTGAGGACACCAATACGTTTTGCCTGAATGGATTTTTGTGGATCCATCCCTTAGCTGAATTCAGCATCTTCCTTAGAGCTGGAGGCTTCTTAGGTTCCATTAACCTTTAGAGCCTTCCCTTAAAGCTTAAATATCTTCCCGATTCCCAGCAGAGAGATCTTTGCAAGTGTGCGTTCTTTAACATAAACATAAATGGGCAAAGACAGTACAGGCCTTGGAAGCCCAGTGTTGAGTATTTGGGTGTCTGAAGAAGACACTTTGCATGGGAGTGGATTTGCATGGGATTGCAAAGCAATGATGTTATACTGCTCTTGTCCATGACATGCAGGTTTCTTGGGAGCATAAATATTCAGCTTGAAGCTCAGACTTATCTTTAGATAAGGAAGATTCAGTACTACTGTTAACTTGATCTTTGATGTAGTTCTGAAAATGTATTACTTTTTAAAACATAGTTCAGTAAAAATGAAAATTTTCAAGTAAAATGTGTAGTATGTGATTTCCCTTCACTTACCACCCCATTAAATGAAACCGTTTATTTACAGATCTTCACAAAGCTTTATTCATGGTTCCTGCTGTGAAAACTGAGTGCTTTCTAGATATCAGGGTCTTTACTGTTGCTGCTTGATCCTGTCTGTGGGATCTGAACCAAAACACTGCAGCCAGAGCATTTTGT
This sequence comes from Ptilonorhynchus violaceus, assembly GCA_013397565.1. NCBI lineage: Eukaryota > Metazoa > Chordata > Aves > Passeriformes > Ptilonorhynchidae > Ptilonorhynchus > Ptilonorhynchus violaceus. Next base: position 3,821,338 of record VZRJ01008927.1, on the reverse strand, counting down.
TTCTTCCTATAGAAATAACTGTTATCTTCCATTTAGGGGCATAAGCATTAAAGTTTAAGTAGCTTTTACAGGGATGACTTTGAAGTAAAACATTTCTTCATGATTCCTTGTTGTATTAGTAGCTCTTTAAAATCAAGTAAATTTTAACAACACTTACTGTCTTTCCTTTTTCAGATTCCAAAGGGAGTTTACAGAAGGAGCAAAACCAGACTGGACTATTACACGGATTGAACATCCAAGGCTATTGGAATAAATGCCTTCTACAGCCTTTTTATATACCACTGTAATTGCTCTGATGTTACAAATATCAGGCTTTTTGGGGTGTTTTTTTCCCTTCCTGCCCTTTACTCCAAAAGAGGGATGAATTTTCTACATATGATTTCCAAGTTGTTTCTGAAACTTGCACTGTGCTGCAGCATTACAACAAAGCCTTTTCTCTGGAACAGGCTGGTACAAGTTTAAATGGTTCCAGTGCTCATTCAGGGCATTTAGACAGTGCAGTTTCATTCAGGCAGTGTTATGGATATGTCAACTTCTTACATTCTGAGAAGAGATGATACTTTTTGAAAATAAACAACACTTAAATGGCTGATGGTATTTCTGAATTACTTTCCTATGTTTCTTTTTTTCCCTAGGGACTGTACAGTATGTAACTGAATAATATGCAAGATGAAATAGAGGTAGATGGACTTCTTAGATTGTCTAGCCTCAGCAGTTCATTTTGAGGTAATCTTGCTTTTGAATATATTTGAGATTAAGAAAGTTAGAGCCATTATTAGTATTTGCTACAGGATTGGAATAAGAAAAAGCTTTTAGCATTGCATGAGGAGACTGGATCAAAGAGATTTTTATATTTTTTTGAAAATTAAAAAACCTCATTCCTTTCCATTCAATAACATACAGGCAGTTCCAAGCTTAGAGACTTATGAAAGAAAAATCAGCTGAAAAGATGAATTTAAAAGAGGACCTGACAGTGAAGTTAAATGAAGCCCTCTGTTTGAAATGCATGTTAAAGAAATGACCAAATCCTTAAAATTAGATGTTGCAACTGAATGGTTTCCCAGTTCTCACTTTATCTCTGGTTTTTGGAACATAAGAATTCCGGTGTAAGTAGCTTGAGGCTTTTATATGCAAATTAACAGGAGATCAAAACAGGTTTCTTCATCCCCTATAGCAGCTTCGTATATAAAGCTAACTTTCTACCCAGGCATGTTGTAGATTCTAGTGCAGTGTTTTGAAAGTGTTATTACTGTGATTCACAGTGGTTGTAATTGAAAGGTGTAAATTAAATTTTCCATAGTTAAACTCTTTTGATCAAGTGACTCAATGAGAGGAACAGTGAAAGCTTATCAGCTGGTTTCTAATGTCAGATCTTGGCAAAATAATGATGCCATTTTGTTCTGCTTTAGCAGCAGCAGTCTGACCTTACAGTGGAGAATTTGTGATTTGTCCTCTGCACAAAGCTCAGTGATGACAGAGCACCTTGTCTTCAGGGGAGAAACAGAATTCTGTATATAGCCATTGTGTGTGCAGTCAGTCTGGAAAAGTTTGAGGCAAAGCAGAAAATGTTTATTATTCTGTGGGCCATTTGCTGGAGCAATGCTCGATGGTGGCATGTCCTGTTTAGCCACTTAATTATGTGCTGCAAGAAGCTGCAGGCAGACTTACTGGACAGAGTAACAAGAGAAAAAGCAGAACACTAGTGAAGTGTGCAGATGCACTTCTAAAAGAATTCATTATTATGGAGCAAAAGAAGACAAAAGCCAGTGAAGCCATCTTTATATTTAGGAGCGTCTGCTTTTATGTTTAAGTAACATGGGTCTGTCTAGAAATGCTGGTATGTCTTCGTTTTTAATTTGGAGTACTTTATTAGTATCTTTTCTGTTTGATTGGATGTATCAGAAAGGGAGTCTCTGTCATGGCTGATGAAGAAGTACTCTTTTACTAGTGAGTGCTCCATTTTTGATTGCAAAGGCAAAGTAGACCCTTCTGTATGTCTAATAATGAAATTTTCTTTGTTTTGTTCACTATAATATTGTGACTCAATATGAACATGCTCCAAATTGAGCATGCTCCGCTTTTGCTGCAAAAGATGTGATTGGAAATTTACATGCACTGTTTTATTCTTTTGGAGTTGTGTATGTCTTGTGGGTTGGGGCCAAAGAAGGCAGCAGTTGGATGTTTGGGGTTTTTTCCCTGCCTCTGATCTTCATTAAAAAAAGTATTCTGGAGACTGCAAATCTCCATCAGACACAGAACTACACATGGACTTATTGCACCATAAATAAATCAGAAAGGCATATAAATTACTAAACTTACTGTATTGGAAAATGGTCTTCTCCCACACTGAATAAAACTGGTGTAATTAAACTGGATTTATAGTCTACTACTGGCTTGAGAAGAAAAAACACCACCACCACCCCACCCCAGAAAAACCCTCACAAACCAACCCCAAACGCAACTTGTAAGTAATGGACAAATGTGGAAGGTTTGACTCCTTTTTACCTGCCATCCATAAATCCTCTGTCATAAATCCGATCATCATAGCAATCAATCAGACTGAAGTGATTGTCACTGAAGGGCATTTGTCATTTTATGGCATGCACATTTTCTCTTGTGGAAATACTTTTCTTCTGTGTTGGTTGTTCAGGCAAATCAAGAGCTTCTGGTTTCTACATTGCCATCCAAAAGCAGCAATAAAAATGTATTTAGTTTCTTCAAGCTAGTTCCTAGTGAATGTATATCTATGTGCTATCAAGGTTGTCTCAAATTCTTACGGCAGAAAGAATGGGTAAAGGGTTAAGTTTACCTCATCTTACAGGTGGAGAGTGTATTGTCTTGTAATTTGGGGATTTCCAGTGCTGCCATTCAAATACCTTACTCTCAAAATCATAATGCTAACTTAAGTGTTACAGAATTTAAGAAAAGAGCTGAAGAATGTGTTTTATTAAAGACATCTTCATGATTTGGGAATAATGATGCTCAGCAGGTAACAGTAGAACAATATTGGGATCTCTCTGTCATAGCGTGCTATTGCTCCCAGTTCTCTTGCTGATTTAGTCTTAGACATCACCCTGGAAATCAGAGTGTGTAAGGATTTGTGTGTGCTTAATTTCCCTTCAGTCTTCTTGTTGCTTTATGTCCAGGGGCAAATACAATTGTAATTATGGTGTGCAGCCAGTAGATCCCCACACATACCTGTTTGAAATATTTGCAGTTTTAGCCTGCAAATGTCTACATTCAGGCCCCATTAATTCTTGAAAACAATGTTATCAGGTATGGTAGTGATTTTCAGGGTAAAATTCATATCTCTGTTAGCAACACTGACATTTCTGATTCATTTTACACAGAAGAGTGAGGTCACATGGTGTCTGGACTACAACAGGATGCAGATTCAGTGTAACACACTCTTCTCCCCTGGGCAATATCATGGTTCTTTAGGTTCCTGTGGAGTTTGGGAAGCCTTATTTTTTTATTTGTTCATCCAAAATTGTGGTCATGTTCAATAATTCCTGACAGCTGCCTGGCATAATTTCAATACATGTGCCTAAATCTTGACAAGCACTAATTAAATCTGGCCAACAAACCTCGCATTAATTCACACACCCCGCTCACCAGTAGATGGCCTTGGTCACAAAGCTATTGTGGCTGGGAAGTGACTGGCATTAATGAGAGTGTAAGTGGGGGTAGAGGAAAAAATGGTAGAAACATTAAGTGCTATTTAAATAACTTAGATTTGTCTTATTAATAAGTCTTGGTATTTTTACAGGCTTTCATCCCAAGTCAACAATAGTGTCTTGTGTCCTCTGCAGTGCCTGCCCATTTTAAAGTGGCAATTTATCTGCATTCTTAATATGGGAAAGATGAGTTCTGCATGTGAATTCACACAGGCACCTCAGTGTCTGACAGTAGGAAAGCTAATTTTTATATTTACATTTTCAAGTATGTTTATAATGTTGATTGTGGTTCCTTTCCCTGCTGTCCCAGGATTGTCTGATTACTTCAGGGGGCACATTCAATTTTCTCCAGTTTTTAAGGCACGTTCAGGCTTGACCTTATCATTGCTTCAGGTTATATGTAGTTAACTATTTCAAGGTCTTACGGCTGGAAAGCTGTTTACTAGTAAAAGTCATATTGTTTATCAGAGAAGTGATGATACCCCCTCAAAACTTCACAGCTCCCGTGCTTCTCTTTTTTTTTTTTTGTCCTGTGGTTAAACTTGATTTCTGCCCCATGTTCCTTATTGGCTGCAGGTGGGGGCCTTTGAGATTCCTCACGGGCTGTAGTCACATGATGGCTCACAGCTTATAACAGATGGGGTACCAGAGGGGGGACTGTTCATAGTTTAATTTCTCCCTCATCTGTGGGTGTGATCTCTAGGCACTGGACTGCATGTAGACACAGTAAGAGGTATTTAGCTGTTAAAAAAGCAAGCATTGCCTACGCAACTGTGCTTTTGTTCTTCTAAGGGAAAAGCAGCTGGGGCAAATGGAGTTGCACAGTGAGTACTGACCACCCTAAGTCATAGTAGTTCCCCTCCTTGTCTTTTACCTTCATTTTTCCATTGCTGATGTGCTAGTCTTTTGGATTTTTACAGTCTTGCCGTGGGATGGAGGTTGAGTAAATCACTGTGAGCTTCTACAGCACTGTTGAAAATGCTCCCTTAATCACAATGCTGTCTTTTGTGTGATTTTGGTGATGTGTGCTTTTCCTAATATAAGGTTCTCCTATTGAAGTTGTTCAGGGGAGACTGTCATGCATTTTAGTGGGAGCAGACTGCAACTTCTTTGCTGTGTTTGAAGTTATTCTATCAGAAATAGAGGAATGCTAAAATTAGACATGCTGTATTTTCTTCTGTGCCGTTTCTTTCCTCTGCTGTCACAGAACAAGGCTTTTCATAGTGAGCTTGGTACTGTACTGCCAAGGGAGGTACTATGACGGAAAGGAGCAGGACAGCAAAGCAAAGTGCAGAGGAATGGCATTTCACCAAGGATGCAGCCCTTTGCCTTAAGGACATGGGGTAATTGGAAACAAGTGGTGGCTTAAATGTTCCTCTAAATTCTATTTTGCAATATAACCTTGAAAAGAAGGTCTCCTTCCATATGGGGAAGAAATCTGACTTTCCAAGATTAGAACTGAGCTCCCATGTTAGGTTTGAAGAGATTTCCTAGACTGACAGGGGAGGTGTGGCAGAGGCTATCCAGGTAAAGCTGGGGTAAATTAGAGCAACTGAAGGCTGTTTCTGCCGTACACTATGTGTACACTATGTGTACACTATGTGCCAGCACCTGGCACATCCCTGGGTATTTGAATGAAAAAGGGGAGAGTCAGGGAAAATGCTTTGATAATTCTGCTCTTCTGAACTTGCTGCAACCAGTTGGCGGGTGCAGCATCCATAACACCAGTGCCAGCTGCTAAGTCTGGAAGTGGAAGTTTCAGTAGTGCAATTGGATTAAGTGGGTACCTTGTTCCAGCCCATGCGGCTGTCCCAGTGTCGGGTTCTGTGCTCACTCGTGGTGTTAATGCTGGTAACTGAGCACCTTCACCTGCTCATCTGCACTACAGCCAAACAAGGTCATTGCTTGCAATGTTTTTTTTTTTGTAATGTGTGTTTCATTTCATAAACTTAGAATAGATGAATATGAATAGTGCTTTGGGGCATATTTTTATATTGCTTTAAAAGGGAACTGGATTAAGGGACTGCAATATAAAGTGACAAGCTAATGAAAATGAGTTTTTGTAGTTCAGAACTCATGTCATGCAAGACATTGACCATTAACCAGGTGAACATCTAATCACTACTGGTGTGATTGGGATGTAAATTAAGTCATGAAGAGGTCACTGGAAGCTGCCTGAAATCTCTTATTTCTGTATGTTTGAAGAACATGCATTATTAAAATCTGTAATGACCTTAGTCAAGTACTTTGTCCTTTTTAATTATCAGTGGGGTCATTGTCCCTTAAGCCTACTTCAGGCTCGGCTCCGTAGGGCAGAACCTTCTGAGCTGTTAGCCTGTTTGCTACATTTTTGTCATTAGTGTCATTTTTTCTGAGGTAAGAGGTATTTTTCATAAGGTAGAACAATAGAGAGATTGCTGATGCTCTGGGTGCAGTGTGCCTTGCTTGCTGGTATAGGAGTTCTGTCTATGCTGAGATGTGCTCTTGGAAGGCATCATTCCTGCTGTTGTAATGCAATCTCTGCCCGGGAAAGCATGGCACAAGCCGAGTGGTATGAGAACTAAACTGTGTGATTTCTGTCTTGCCATAAGGCTCCAGCCCTCCATCTAAGAAGATATTAAAGCATTTGTACAAGTACTTGTAAAGATGGTGGAATCACTTTGGTTTGAATTGTAAATTTAGTGCGTATCTACCTAAAAGTTTCAGAAGCAAATCTACACAGCATATGTTGAGTCTGAATTTGTATAACCTCCATTAAGATAGTAATTATAATAAAATCTTAACATAATTTCTGCTGTGAGTAAGGGACGGCTTTTTCCGTTGTTCACATTGTTCTGTGGTGGTTTTTGTTTGTATTTTGTATTTTTTATTCTCTCCTAAACACCAGCAGTTAGTCAAGGCTAAAGAAAGTGTTCCATTGCCTAAGAGATAGCGTAGACATCTAAGGGAAAAGTGGATTCTTTTTCAGTTATTTTTACATACTTCATGTTCTACTTTCATATTCTGTGTTAGAAAGAAGTGGGTTTTTTAATGCCAAATTGGTAACATTCATTGACTTTGTCTGCAGTGGAGGCTGTTGTTTCCTGATGAAATCATTTGCATGTGTTTTGCCCAGTTTTCTGCCAGAACAGCTCGTGCTGCAGGGTCTCCTGCTGTGTACAATTTATTCTCTTGCTTTCATTTCACTGAGGTATATGGGTTTCAGCAGGGGTAGCTGGGTGAAAGTTAGTGCCTACATTATACTGGAGATCTGCTAAAGTGATCTAATGGTTCCTCCTGGCAAAATCTCTGAAATTGTAATAGCAGAAGTAGAGAGGGGAAGGGGATCAAAGGTGGATGGTAATGCAGGATTCATATCAAGAGGAAGCTGTATGTATTCTGTCTTTAGAGCAGAAGCTGTAACAGCCCTGAAATGAAAGTAAGTTTAGAAAAGCTGAGAAAAATAAATTGTGAGAAGGTCAGTGTTCTGACTGGATGTTGTTCTCTCAGATAGAAGGCTGGAGACCTCTCTCAAAGCTGAGGCAAGGACAATTTCTTGTTGGATTCTGAGGTGGTGTCCTTGTCCTGGGTATCACGAAGAAACAAATTCCACAGTATTTATAGTGACTTGCCTCAGTTGTGAGGAAGGTCTTCAGAACACTTTATAAAGTGACGACACATGTGCTGAAATCTTCACTTGAAAGAACTAGGGATTTCTTCTCTCTAGCAGTAGTCAGCGCCCTCTCATGAGACTATCTGACACGTTCAGTCTGCAGTCAAATAGCCTTTGTGATTTTTTTTTTTTATTCATTCACTGTCACACAACCCTCTTCTTTCCTAACCTTGCAGATCTAGTAGTGGCTATTTGAGAAGTGAAACTGGTGATACTCATTCACAGATGCATTAATCCTGTTGCAGTCTCAGAATAATTTGATTGTCTTTTCTCAAAAATCTCAGTGTCTCTAATAGCCCAAAGAGAGCTGAGCACGCTGCTACAGATGAACCTGCTGTATTTAACTGGTGTGTTGGAATAATTTCTTCTAATTTCATATTTAACAATTCTCAATCTTAGTTTGCAGGATCTCATTTCTTCTGCTAAGCATAGCAACAAAGTTCTTGAGATTTCTCCCCAGCGTTATTTCTGCTCCTGTGGGTGACTGGTAGGGATTTCTGTCTTTGTTTTCCTGGGTTTTTTTGTCCAATCTCACATTACCACCATAGGGTTTTTTCTCCCTTGTTTTTAACCTTGTGTGTTCCTAGTCTTTCTACTATATTCAGTATGCTCTTCCCTTCTTTCTTGTTCCTTTTGCTTGCTTTATGGTGCATTAAGTGATTATTTCTTTCATCCTGTGCCCAGGAAAAAGATAAAAATCTGTGTTTCAAAGATTATGCCCAAAGCTACTTAAAAAACCAAAAAGATTTGCTGATTCAGACATTCAAAAAATGCTGTAGGAAGGCCAGCTTTAGTTTCCTGTACTCAGATTTTCATGAGCTCTTATCTTGCTGCCTGTCTGCCTGTCTCTGCTGGGACAGGCATAGTTGTGTCACTTGAAGTCAAGGGCTGGCTAGATGCCAGTGATTCTGAAAATTGGCCTGTGTACCATGTCACAGTGTGACCCCCTCCTGCACACATCTCTAGTCATATTCTTCATATATAAATTGATACCCCACCTCTTAATACAGTTTATTTGATACGTAAAATTTCTGTGTCCCATTCAAGCACTAATCCAGCCAATTGTTTGAGCACAAAAGACTTAATTGTTTGCTTTAGCTTCCCTGCTGCTTTACTAAAACAGTGACCCTGTAACTTACATTTACCTGATCTTTACTTTTTGCTTAAATTTTTCTTGAACTTTCACTAGACATTTACTTAAAGAACCCTCCCTGTACCATTTGGGTATAGAATGAGCTACAAAGCAAAGAGGATTTTAGAAGGATTCATTTAGATACATAGTGTTGCTTGCTTGCTTGCTTCTTAGCTGGTTTGCTCGGCTTTGTGGTTTGTAAGAGCTGTTGTGGGGGAGTTTTGAATTGCTTTCTCTTGTCTTTTAATTTCTTGTTTGCATTCTCAACAGGCTGCGTGTTTTAGTAGTCTTCTGTGTTTCTCCCAGTGGACTATATTTCCTGTTTTCTTTGTGAACATCAGCATATGTAATTGTTTTACCATTCTTGCTTTCTTCCAGAATGATTTGGAAACTATTTTGGAGCTATTATCCAGATATACATCCCTCTCCCAAGAGCTTGTGTGCACTCTCTTATGTCCCCAAGTTAGTCCTGAACAAGACTGTTTTGAAATCCACATATGCATTTTCACATATTTTGTTTTTTTCTTGCGTGTCTCTCTGTTGCATTTCTTTGTGGAGTCTTGACAGCCTTTTTGCACTGTCTGTGCTAATGCCGCAGCCATTTGGAACACACTGAGGCTTTATGTTGTCCCTTCAGTTATTCTTAAACTGGTTGTTCTGATTATTGATGAAGACCACATCTAAATATATGGCCTTTGTGGCTTTGCTTGTGTATTGGTTTTTATGTTTGGGTTTGAGTTTGCTGGTTNAATGTTTCATAAAGTAAATCACCGAATAAATTTGTAACTTCTGTCATCAGGGCCTTAAATGCCTGAGGTGCTTCCTGTTTCGTATTCACAGAGCCGAAGTTGCACATAATTAAAATCCTGTAATTTCAGCATGAATTATTTTATTGAGTCATATTTTATTCACGTGTCTTTTCTCTTTCAAGGTTCTCTGGTATGCATCAAACATTTGCACGTTAGTCCTACAGTCTGCTGTAGCAGCTTGGATTAATTTCTTGCGCTTGTTAGTTTGTGAAACAGCTCTGGTTTTGAGTTTTAGCTTTTGTGTTTTCTGTGCTTCACTTTCTCCTCTTCTGTTTTTGTTTTTCCCCCCTAGAAATTGTCCAGAAAGATTGTATTTTCAGTGGATATTTGAATGTCTGGCCCTAAATGCAGATCAAAGTTCCTGAAAAGAACAGACTGTATGCGTTTAGGGGATTTAAATGTATCACGGTTATTATCACTTGCTTGAATAGCTTTTTATTGTTCACATCCCATTATTCTGAATGCCTTTCTTCCATCCTAGTATTCTTAATGGTGATTTCTACCAATGCAAACGAGCAAAACCAAATAAATGTGGAAGAAAAGTCACTTTGGAAATGAAGAAGTACTGTCCTTGAGAAGAGAGCACTGATGAGAGATAGGGACTTGGTTTGTTTTGTCTTCCCAGGGAAGAGCAGGCTGTGCTGCATGGAGTTTTCTTCAGGCATTGTGCAAGCTACTGCACAGTTAATGTTATCCTGGGGTGAGTCTCCCAGAATTCTTAAACTGTGCACTGTAGAGCTGTGTGTGGGCATCCTTAGGCAGTTTTTTAAATAAAAGGTACCACACTAAGTCCCCATCTGGCATAAGGCATAAACACTTCAGAGGTGTCAGAAAGCACATGTAAATATATGACATGGTGGCAAAACAGTCCCAGTGTTTAAAGTTGTTAAAATTGTTTCAATTTTGCTCATCTTCCTTATGTTTAGTTCTTAGATGTAATGAGAACAATTGTCCGTTTTGCTTGCTAGAAGCTTCATGTTTTCATGAGTATGTGACTGTTTAACCAGATCACAGAGAGTGGTTTAACAGTGCATATCATGCACTGACTCTTTAGTGTGCTTGTAATGAGGGTAAGGTACAGACACCTAACATATATATGACTCCTAAAAAGGTATTGTGCTCATACAGAAATGTTAATGTATGTCTGCCTTATAAGCCAACCATTGTAACTGGTCTTTCTAACCCACTGAGAAATGAAAAACCTATTTTGCATGCTGCTTTCAGAGCATTTTATTATGTTCGTTTACAGATGGAAATGCAGTTGGGTGGAGGAGGTCTTGAATATATCCAGGTCCCCTCGCTGAGCCAATGAAAGACTACAGTTCTCTAGTGTCAGCCTAATACAGTTTCTGTCGGGTCAGAGCCTACCTGGCAGTATTTGTGCTTTTAAAGCATGCACTTTGTTTGAGGCCTGGTGGCTCTGTTTCCAGAGGCCTGAGTACCTAGAGTTTTTCAGTGACTTCAGCAGTGCAAATGCCTAATACCATTCACTAAAGTCAGCTCGTGTAATACATGACTCAGAACTTGTTCAGTCTTATGAATGACTCTTTGATTTCAGTATGCTTCAGAATAGGCTGCAATTCACTGATGAGCCTGGGCACTCAGCAAGGTTAAGGTGCTGCTGAGTGTACTAGCCCCAGGCCTACCAAATATTCCGTGGAAGTACCATGCATTGCATAGTTTCATTCTTGCTTTTTAAGTTTTGTGGATTTCTAGGAATTTGTTGGTTTTTGTTTGTTTGCGGTTTTGGATCAAAATTATGACCAGAGTGCCTGTCACCTTGCAGACTTTATAATTCCATTTTTAGCTTCCTTTTATAAATCTGAGCCTCACTTTCCCAGTTTGATAAATTTTCTTAAGTACTGCTCGGAACGTGTTTTTGAGCTTTACTGTCTTTGTGCCTTTGTGCCCAGGAGCAATGATTTTCCTCTTTTCACTGAGTGCAGTCCAAACCCCAGCTTTGCATGAAGCCTGGCCTGTTCTACCCTGTCATGGTCTTGGAGCAGTAAAATAGTCTCTCTGGTGTTCTGTGGCGAACAGCCTGGAGCAGAACTGTGTATACAGCACAGAGCAGCTGTATCCTGCTTTCTTCAGAGCAGCAGAGCTCTCTGAGCCAGCCCTCTCCATGAACCAAGCTGCCCAATGTTTGTTTTTCAAATACTACCCTGACCTATATACTAGACTAAAGCTTCCTGTTCTAATATTTATTTAAGACTTAAGTATCAGTGGCTTATTTTTTTACGTTATCATTCTCTTTCTTATTTAACAGTTCCCTGGGATATGCAGGAGGCCATAGTCAGACCTTCCTAGCAGCCAGAATGAGGGGAAGGGAAAAGCGGATGAAGGATGTTGATGAAAAGAGGCAGAGCTTGAATTGCCATGCAACGCAGAGTATTTTGGTTCAGCAGTCAAATTGTGTACTGTACTAATTGCCAAAATAGAAGAAACACAGCACTCATTCTCCTAAAAGCTCTCTTCTACATGAATTTGTTAGTTTATGTTAAGTTTCTTATTATTTATAAACTCTGACCCAGACTTCTCATTAACTGTTCTCAAAGCACTAGAAAAGGAAAGTAGAAGTACTTCCTGCTTAATGTATCTGGTTAACAGCTGTGCCTCTTAGAGGAAGGAGAAAATAGCCAGTAGTGGTAAAAACCTCACCCTGCTCGCCCTCATGAGGAGCACTGTTGCAGCGAGTGCTGCTTCTGCCCAGCATCCTCACGTAGCAGCCCCCACTACAGTGCTCTCAAATGCTGCACGCTGAAAACAGTTTTATTGTGGGCAAAGAAAGGTTTACTCATCTCCTTCCCCTGCCTTTGGCTACCTATTCCCTCTATTACTTCTTAGCTGGTTTTGATTTTTAAAAAACTGCCTTAGGCTGGGCTCCCAGAGAAGTACAAATTGCTCAGAGGTTATTGGGTTCTTAGCTCAGATATTGCCCTGGCTCAGCAGTCGTCAGCATTGTGAAAGTGTGAGAAACCACTTAAATTGCATCTCTGCATGTGATCAGCCCTGCAATACTGGTTGCGGGGTTGTGCCTTCTTTCAGCAGCAGTTCTTCCTTGTGAAGTCTGGTCTCTGCAGTTGAACCAGTGCTCGGGCAGCCTCCTGTCCCCAGATAAGTCTTGTTACATCAGACTATCATCTGCGTGGCTGTTGGCACCCTGGAATTACATACTCATCTTCTCTCTTTAGTTTTTTGTGGTTCTGATCCAATATTCTGAATACAAACAGTCAAAAATTAGAGCAGTGGCCTAATATTTGCTAAATTAACTAAACTCTGAGATCTGACTGCTTTTGGTTTGTTTTACTCTGAGTTTATATGCTCATTAAAGGTACATTTTTTGAAGCTTTCCTCTGTGATATTGAAGACAAGGATTGTATCTTCCAGTGCCACCTAGACTGTCCCCAGTTCACATGCTTGTAGGAAGTCAGGGTTTAGGATCCATGTGAGGCATGATAATAATTACAGGAGCTGATAACAGAGCTTACTTGAGTTTGCAGATGGGGACAATACACGAGCACGAGCCAGTTGACCAGCACTGCCAGTGGAAACCAAAAAAGGTCCTTATATCTTTTCTTATGTGTTGGGATCTGAGATTCTCTTTTCCTAAGTGGCACATACATTACTTTAAGGAGGCAGTGACATTCTTGCCCAAACTGTACTTTGTAAGTCAAAGCCATTTAAATGCAATTCTACCAGTTGCTGTCTCCTGAGGCTTAAACTTCTCCACCTTTTCTGTTTTACAGTGCCAAAAGTAGTTTACCCTGTGTGCATTCTTCAGCCTTAATAAGGGAAAGCATTTGTAATCCTTCTAACTCAAGAGAATTTTAATGCTCTGGGAACACTGACAGTCTCTCAGTACTCCCCTTCAATGTATAGTTTATAAATACATATATTTATATATAGCTATTAACAAAACTCCTCACTGTTTTCCGAAACTGCCTTATCTTCCATAAGGCAAGATCAGAATTCATAACAGTTCCTTGAGGAGAAGCAAGATCAGCACCCAACCATTACTTTTTCTGGTAGGAAGCTCAGAGTGCAGAAGGGTGTTCTTGTATGGCAAACTGTTCCTCAGAATGTTTGATGTGCATCCAAATGAAAAAAAGGACGCCTTTGTATTTAACTTTTGTTATTTGTATTCCCCTGTCTGGAGTATTACAGACACTTTTTATGATGATTGGAGAATTTACTTCTCACCAGACGAAGAAGTAGCTACACAGTGAAACTGGATCACTTTTTTTCAATGAAAAGGAAATCCTCTTGACCAGCTTAGTTTCTGCCCTAGAATACAATCTGTATGCTTTACCTCTACTCATACGTGTATATACGCTTCCATACATCTGTGGAAGGTCGGAGGACTTAGCAAGTAATCTAGGGAATTTTAAAGAATAAATTCCTAACCCTCAGCCCGTCTGTTACCTGGAATTTGTTATCACTTTTAGAGATTTGACTGAAAGAGCCAGGCTCCAAAGTGAAAAATTGTTTGTTTTGAATAGCTTAAGGTAACTGGGATCACATTGTTGGGAATGTTACTATTGGTTAACATGAATGTTAGAAGAGCTGGAAGGGGGTTATGTTGATGACCATAAAGCTGTGCTCCTGGCTTCCTGAGTAAGTAAACATCCCTTTGTGGAGCTGCACATGCCACTGTTTTAGTTGCAATTGAACTTTCAGTTGGTAAATTTGTTTGGTGTCTGTCTTCCAAAGCTACCTTACTGTCTTTATTTTCTTAAAAAATAAAACCTCCTATTTTCTGCAAGGTAGTTACAGGGTTTTTAATGTACTTTAATTACCTTGACATTGTCAGTTTAAAGTGCTTTGGGAAGGGTGTTGCAGAGAAACAGTGGATGGAAGTGTTGGTTTGAAACTATCAGTCAGTTGCAGTCCTAGGCTTTGAGATGTGAAGTTTCAAACTATGCAAGACCCAGACTCTCTTTTGACCTCTCTAGCACCTGAGCTTGTCTGGTTTGTAGTAATGGGGGGGCAGAACAGCCGTGGTGTGTCTCTCCTCCCTAAAGTGACTGTACTTCATTCACATGATGAGGCAGCAGAGGAAAGGAATGGAGCAACAGTGTTTCAGAGAAACTGGCTTGTGCTAGGGAACCTTTCCTGGAAACATAATGAAGCACAGGATGTGATAAGCATAGCTCATAGAAAAGGAAACTGCTTCAGAATGCTGTAAGGAACAATGCAGCATCAATTGAGGCAGACAAATCCCTGGGGTTAGAATGCATTGGCTCAGGCTCGAGAAGAAAGAGAATCTTGAAAGACAGTTTTGGAAAGTTTTTTTTGTTTATGTATGGAAAGCATATGTTTTTCCTTAGCAGTTGCATTTTGTATGTCTGCATGCACTAGCTAGAATTGACTTTATGGAGAATATGACATGCTCCCTGGTGGTAGCATTTTTCCACTCCCTGTTTTCTTCCAGGGAGATGAATTGCCTTTCTAGTATACACTGTTCCTGGAGCTGGAAGTATCAAGGGAAAGGAGTGGTGGGTGGGCTCTTTGATATTCTCTGGATCTGCAAAGTACCTTTGTGGCACATGTCTAAAAGGTTATACTTGCATTCTTGCTCAGGAGGGAAAAGGGAAGCTTTACTGAGGGGCAAGGAAGTGCTCTGTCATGGTTTAACCGGGAAAAGCTCTCACAAGGATGAGAGCAGTATCACAATGTAAAATATCTCTAAAATGACAAGACCTGGCAGTGAGACACTGAGGTATTGCCCTTTGCAATGTCAGGATTAATTGCACAGGATTATGATGTAAAGCTGAAGGCTGCCCTTCTGCCAAGCTTTTTGCCCAAACTAATGCGTTTGATGTTCTCAGTACAAGCTATTGCTATGACTACTGGTCAGTCACCCATCACTTAGAAGATTGAGGAGCATGAATGTTTCTAGTTACAGATGTGAACAGTGATGCTAACATTATGAACTGCCCAATGCCAAGTTGTTTTGTTCACTTACTTGCATTATGAGGTCAGTGAAGTTAATATCCTTAGTAAAATATTTTTGTTGAATCAGGCAGAAGGCTCCAGTGCTATCTTTGACTTGAAGTTTCAAAAATATTGAACTCTGGATGAATGGATGTACACATGACACTTCCATTATTTTGCATTAAAATTCAGGTGGTTTTAATTTAAACCAAAATAATCTTTGTTGTACCTTAGAGATAACTTTGGCCTTGTATATTCATGAAATTAGAGGGTACTTAATTTATGCTGATGCTAGGAAGAAGTATGCAAGCACTGAAGTAGTTTAACCAAAACCAGGCAATATGGTTTGCTATTTTGATAACCACCATCTTTTTCCATCACAGTGAAAGTCATCTTATGAACCTCTGATATTTGATGATCATTTTGTCAAAAGCCTTGTGGGGTAAGTAAAGCAGACAACTTTTTTTAGTGCTTTCTCACTTCCTAGCACATACTGAAAATCGAAAAATGTACCTCAGATAATATTTTAAAGTTTAACTGTTTGTATGTATAGCTCTGCTTCCACTATATAAAGTTGTAGATACCCAGAAAACAGAAACATTATCAGCTGCATTATCAAGTAGCATGTCACAGATGACAGAAAATTGTTAGGAATCTTGTTACCATGGTCAAACGGTTTTGTACATGAACAACGTTGATAATGTATTTATAGAAATCATATTTAATTCAGAGATAATGCATAAGAAAAAAACTCCTGCATGTTTTTTTGTTTCGTTCCAAGTGACTTGTCATAGCTGTAGACATTACAAAAGTGTTTATAAATTACTATAAGTTAGTACTTTTTTTCTTACAAAATTCGATGAAGATAATCCTTCTTTGTTCTTGGAAAGTTTTGTAGTCACTAAAGTCGATAGGGATTATTTTACCCTTCTGTGAATAATATCCTAAATGGTTACACAGAGCAATGCAACTGTTTTGGAAAGGAAATGCTGTGTAATCATAGGCAAGATTTAAGTTGGCAGACAGCTCATGATGCAGGTTGAAGTGTTGCAAGGTCACTATGTCCTTCCTGCCTGTTATTTGCTGAAAGAAGAATTCCTGGAATTCTTGATTATGGTCAGAAACACAAAATTCTTATCTGACAGCCACAATGGCTGATGCCTTTAATGTTATGTTTTAGGATTAGATCTTGATGAAAAGTGAGAAAGACCTGAAGACTCATCTTAATAAAAAGGGTTCCATGCACTTTCATTCTCTGATACTTGGTCAAATAGGTTTCAAAATGTCTCTTTAACTAAAACTCCTATTTCCTTGTAATAAAGTATTATAAATAAATTTTTAAAATGCAAACACTAGGGAGGAGAGTAGACAACCAAGTGTCCCTTCCTTTTCTCTGGGTTTATGTGTGGAAGAAATATATCTGTGGCTCTGGATCCATACACCTGACAGCAGTGTATGAATGTTTCTAGGAACCCGCTTCAGAATGGCATGTGTTACACACCAGGCCTACTGTATTCTCAAAGCCTCACAAACAGAAAAAAATGTGCTTCCACCACTCTTTGGATTATGGTTTCCATCACAAGCCAGGGAGCTGTTCCAGAGGCAGGCTCTGAGAACAGGTTCAAGTGTTGCCAGCAAGTTGGGAACACATGGTGCCTTTTTAGAATCCCTTCTCAGAGAAAAAGGATACTTAAAATAGACTCCTTTTCTGTAACACCATATGTAAGCTATTATCAATCAAAACTTTTCCAACTCATTGTTTAACTTTCTATAAAGGGAACCTTCTCAAGCAACAGGGAGCCCCCACCTTTTGAAATGCAGAGGAAATGTGTTCAAAACAAAGGAGGAGTCCTCCATTTTAAAACCCAGAGAAAGGTTTAGAGGTACAAGCAAAAAAAGGTTTTTATGGTTGTGTTTATGTATTTTATATCTCTATCAATGTGCCTCTTTAATCTGAAAGTATAAAATCACCCAATGCTATTCTGAAGAAGAGGGCTCTCTTGTTGAGGTTATATTTTTGGCTGTGTTTTATAAGAAGCTACACGGTGGCTCATTGAAAGCATAGTTAGCCCTAGTAACTTAACAACACCAGATTTTGTTGTTTCTTTAAGCACAAAGCAAGCTCTTCCTTTGCCTGTTCAATATGAAAGCCGACAGTTTATGAAGCACCAACTCTCTCACCTTATGCTGTTTGTCTGTGTGTGAGCAGCACAGAGCAAGGGGCTGTACCGGGCTGTGGGCAGTAGCCCATGGCCACCACACAGAGCCTGAGGGGCAGAGCCAGGAATGGCAGTTGTCCTGCCAGCTGCATAGTGCAGAGCTTGGGACCTTCAAAGGGGGTCTTCAAACCTCTATAACTACTGCTGCAGCACTTTTTTTTCTATTTCTCCATGGTTCTGGCAACAGTGTTTATTTCTGTCTTGGAGGTTGGCTGCAGGGGAAGCAATTTTAAAGGCATCAGGTAGATTAGAACAGTTTCTTGCACTGCATTGCATAACCATCACTTATCTCTTCTTGACAAAACTTGCAGTGCAAACATATTACCCTCCTCAGGGAAATGGTAGCTGAGTTGCAGGTTTAGACATTGGAAAAAAACACAAATGTTTTGGACCATCATTCCTTCTTTCTGCTTTCAGTCCTGGCTTTTTTGGAGGTACAGAAGTCCCCAGTGCATTAATTTAGTGTTCTTTAAAGCTGTGTTGCTACAAACACATAGCATGTCCTCATGTGAGCTGCTGTCCCAGAACTGGGCAGAGCTCCCACAAGGTAAGTGTTCTGAAGTTACCAGGAGCAATCTGGCAAGACCATTTTCTGAAAGGGTGTTCTGATCACATCTCTGAGGTTTCTAGGACTAGGTTTCTAGGGTAAATACTAGGATTTGAGTATATATTGCTTCTGACATGTGATTGTTCTTTGGTATGATCTCTGTCCATGTTACATACGGTGAAAATCAATAAAAAATAGTAGACAGGCTTTCTCTGCCCCAAATAGTAGGTGCTCAGACTGTCAGACTCTACATGGCTGGACCACACTGGAAAACACATCAACATATATCAATACTCAGCTCAGCTTTTAGCCGTGAGACCAGAAATTGTTCTTATACAGTGTAGGTCACTGAAGCTGATATTTGCTTAGCAAATATTTCAAATGTGCTCAAACAGGGTAGGAATTAAAATCCTTTTTTTTTTTTTTCCCCACTTAGCTACTAAACTGGGCTAGGTGCTCTTGGAAATCTCAGAAGATATCAGAACAACTCTGTGTGTCCAAGCCCCTGGTCTTTGGATAGAGCAGAAGGGACTTGTGCTTCTGTATTCTGTGATCCTAGGCTTGACCTTGAAGTGATGTCATTTGGGACTTCAGAGTTTAGCTCCTGTGAAGTGGCTTTTTTTTTTTAAAGTTGCTGTATTAAAAATTGATATGCCAGTTTTCAGCATTTTGATAGACTGAGTGAAGGTGTTAGTTTCATTAGCTCAGTTTTGTAAATACTGCATTAACTTCAATAAATTACATGTAACTACTCAGGATTTATTTTCCAAAATTGCTCAGCAAGCAATGCCTTTGAGACTGGTCTGATTTATGAAGTAATCTATGCATATCAGCTAGCTTCATTCTGTCAGTTCTTGATAGATGGTTACTGAGATTAGTTATATATGCCTGATGATCATCTGGGAAATCTACCTAATCTAGGAAGACGGCTAGAGGTGTAAGATGCTCTGTGCTGAAAAGCTTCTGGCTAAATTCAGCCGTACTTCTAATGGAATGTCCTGTAACATGCTGAAAACTGCATACAGTGCAGTTGGGAACAGCATTTTAAAAATAAAATTGAGGTTTTCAGGTTCACATCAATGATTGACTGATTTAATCATGACTGCATAATAGTGAGTTGAGAACTGAACACCTTAAGTGAATAACATGTTATTACTTTTGGAAATAGTGAATAACCAAAAAACCAAATTTGTCAGTGGAGGGTGTCCTCTTCCAGAAAGCTAAAATGGGAAAATAATTTGAAGTGAGGAAGTTCTTTAATACATTACTTTGAACAGCAGCCCAGTTAAAAAAATTGGATCAGATTTATTGCATTTTTTCCACAAATCTGGATCTCTGCAAAGAAAAGCAGTGACAGCTTGGGAGTACCTGTTTTCTCTCAAACTCTGCTAGTCTTTTGAAAACTCCAGGGCATGCTTCATTTTAGTGCAGATTTTTTGAGTCCCTGCAGGATTTCACTGAATTAGTAATACTCCCTACAGGGAATTTTTCCTTTCTGATCTCTGTTATAAGCTGTTAAATTAAACAGAGATTAGTAATAGGAGCTCAAGACTGGTGGTGGAGCACGTTATGGAGATGGGCTAGCAAGGGGAAAGTGCAGACGTTCAGGATATGGGTCTGACTATCCTGTTTGTGGTGCCTGTACTCTAAACATTGGTGCAAGTTAACCAGGCTGTCTGGCATGGTTATGGCAGCTGTGGGAAGCATGGCTGGCTCATCCTGCTGGAGAACACTGGAGAGTGGGCATATCCCAGCTTCAGGGACAAAACTGTGCAGAGACCAGCTGTGCCACAGCCTGTGCTAAGTGAGTTGCTGAATGGTCTCCCAGAATTAATCTTCGTCCCAGAGACATTCAGGACACGGAGGGGATAGCTTAGACTATTGACCTGGAGCTGAAAGTCATCACCTGAATAATGGCATTTAGTCTGGCACTGCCTAAGAGTACATCTTACAGGACTCTCCTATTGAAATAGTTGATGGCGAGGAGATCGTTTGTTGGGTTGGGTTGGTTTCAATAATACTATTATTTGTTTTCAATAATACTAACAGGAGATTGTTCCAGGTCTTTAGCAGTTGCCTATCTCAAGCATAAACGTTGCTTAGCTGATATTTTTGTGACATCACCTTCTTTTCACTGTGTACTGCACCTTGACCCCACAGTACAAGAGTGAATCTGTCTTCTTGAGATATATTTGTGCACCTTTGTGGAAACACAGATGTTTGTGGGTCACAGATGGTATGAATAGGTTGAGTATAATTGGGACACTTGTTTGATGTACTACCAGAGAGTAGTTAAAAAAATCAGGCTCATGTCCTTTTGTCTTCCCATGGTATCCTAAAACAAAAGTATGTACTTAAATGAATCCTGATAGATTGCACAGCACATAAAAATAGACAAGATGGGTAGCTATAGTAGTGGAGATCATCGATTCAGACTAACCAGCCAGTTTTGAACAAAGCCAATAAATATCCTGACTTTCAAATGTCAGCATGGTTGACTTCCCTCCACCTCCACTATGCCACCTCAGGCATAGTTTTTTATACTGGACAAAATTATAATTTTGTCTGTGGATTACATATGCTTCTTCAAGCTTTTATATATATATTCCTAAGCTTTTTTAATGATTATCTTAGTCTATATATTTTTGAGCCCAGAAATACACTTTTAAAAGCAGGAAGTAATTTTATTGTTGAGCAGCTGTAGCCTGTGTTTTGCTCCATAATGGTGATCAGGTTTTGCCTTTTCATTGTCTCTACCTTTTCTACTTTCTCAACCAAGGTGTTTAGGATTCCTATCAAACCTGCAATTACACAGGAGTAAACAGAGTAAAAAGTATTTCTATAGAGGTGCTGGATCTTAAGTCCTACGAAGATAAAATGGTTATAGATGATTTTTAGATGTGTTTATCCATGTTCACTAACATGTAAACCCTTTGATTGTTTAGTTCATTGAGCATCTCTAGGCTTAGGATTGACTCATCCCTGTATTCAGTCACATGGCCATATGCCCAAAACTGTTGTTTTGCAGAACAAGTGGTTTGACAATACTGCTCCAACATTATGTGGGCTTGTCTGCCCACCTGGGCCTACAAGTATGTAAAAAGCCAGCTGTTTGCAAACTTCTTTGTGTCACGGGTCCTGTTTTAAGGACAGTGTCGCGCTGACATGCCACTTCCACTTGGCCACCTGTTTTTCTGGATGGATTGTAGCTCCTCCCAGTAGTGATCTCAACTGGTAAATTTAAGTAGAAGAGTAATTGTGTTTGATGTGGCTTTTGCTGTCTTTAGGGCAAATTGCTTACTGTACTACTTGAAAAAATTTCATGTTTTCCCCTTCTTTTTTAACTGCTTCTCTCATGACTGTTTCCAGACAATTTGCACCTTTTTCTACTCCTGCTTATACCTGCAAAAAACCACAAGTAGCACCATAGGAAGCAGTGATGTGACATGAGAATGTTAGGAAGAATGGGAATAAGGTTTGTACTGTAATGTGTCTTCTTGCCAAAGCAACCTGTAGTGGTGTTGATTTCTCTTTGTACCTTCGACTTTGATCCTGTGAAGTCCTTTTGCTGCACTGGTAGTAAGTGAGATTCTTTGAATGTGAATTTAGGTTGCACAAGACCCCTGCACATCAGAAATATAAACTAAGATGCTGTGGGCTTAGTCCATCAGCAATACAAAGTCAAATGGCTTAGGTTAATCCATGAAGGCACTTGAGCAGAAGCTAGTAATACCCAATATATGGGCTGTCATTCTTTACTATCATGGAATCATACTTTTATGGTTTCTGTGAAAACTAATAGTTCAGTCTTCAGAATATAAACGATGGAAATGATATGGCTTGAGCTATGTAGCTGTAGCTATTTGCTGTTTGTTACTGATCAGTTTTTTAATTCGCAGAACAATGAGGAAGACATTAACTCAGGTCATGTATGCTTGCTCTTCTGTGCAGATTCAGCTTTCTTGATTGCAATTCATTTTGCTGTTTTTCTTTCAGCCATTAGATTTAGATCTCCTCTAAGGAATGAGAAAAATGTCTCACATAATCCTCAAGTTAGTCAGGTTTTTTAAGTAGCTTTCCCTCATCCCTACTTCTACCACTGTAAATTAGAGCAGGTTTGAGGCTGGTTTGAAGGTACATTTACTACATGTCTGGCTGTGGTTGACTGGAACACTTGTCCTCTGGATTTGATGGGAAATGTTTTGAGCTAAAGAGAGTAGGTTGTGTAAATTTGGATCTAAAAATATGTTGATAACTTTTGACTAAGTAGAAACTGTACAGAGATCACCTGACTTTTCTGACAAGAGATGTCACAAGGAGTCAGGTTATGGTCTCTGCTGGTGTGAATGTCAGAAATACTAGTATAACTTACAGCCTGCCAAATTTAAATTCTTCTTTCAAGTATACACGTTTTTCTGTGTTTCAAAGGGGGCTTTACTGGATTTTTATTGAAAATTTAGAGTAAGTTTTCTTCCTATTAAAAAAATTATAAAGACGCTGACAGCAATAGCCAAAAGTACATAATGCGAACTGCTTGTCCAAACACATTCCTTCTAACTTACACCACATCCTTTTAGTCCCTTAATAGGCCTTGTATGAATGGATAAAGCAGATTACAGGGTCACCAACACCCTAAGCTTTTTTCAGAAAGACCTTAAACTACAATTCTACCACCAGGACTATTCATTGGAGTTGGCTGTAGTGAGAGCGTGAATACAGATCCAACTTTGGACATTTTTCTCATTCCTTAGAGATCTGAAATAAGAGTTAGAGATTCTTAACTTCAAAGCAAAACAGACTAAAAGGATTCCCTTGGGTATGTCTAAATAAAACTTACATTGAAGTGATTGCTTTGGGATTGCTAGTAAGACTAATTCTTGTGATTAAAATCTGTCCAGTGTGTGAGAGGGAATAAAACCTTAGCTCAGGCTGGAGTCCGAAGTTTGGTCGTTAGTGGACAAGATCTGTGCTGGGATCAGTCTCTGCCCAAAATGAGCTTTCCCTTGGGGAGTTATGATGAAGTCAGTAAAGCAGCTGTGTGATAAGCAAACTCACTTCCTATCTGTCTGAATAGCCGCATTTCCCTGGGCTATTCCTCCACAATATAAATGTGACAGGAGTAACTTTCCGTAGGATGAGGAGAGCAAAAACAAGTTCTGCTCAAGTCCTTAGGAGTATGTTTTGGGCTTCTTCCTCTTCTTTTCATTCCCACCCTTCCCGAAATTTAGTCTAAGCAATTTATCTTGCTCCTTTTTTTGAACGCATTGTCTTCATTCACTTTCAGACATAACCGTCAGATAGTCACAGAGCTGTGTGTGTTTATCATTGCAGCATTTGAAAGTATGTAAATGACTTGCAGATGCTCTACCGGGCTGTAACTACTTGGCTGTGTCAGTTTTAACATACACATGACAAAACCACACTGGCTCTGAACAGGCCTCAGTGTAATAAACTCTCTAGATTCTCTTTCTACATAAACACTTTTATGTCCTTATTAATTAGAAACAGGAGTCAGTTTCTTTCAAAGTTCATGTGATAGCTATCAGGCCAAAGAATGAGGCACATGCAATATCTGAATGGTTTTATGATAATACTGCCAGGGATCTGAAGTTTATTTTTTGGGAAATATATGTTTATGGGTGTGTTTTTGTGTGTGTATATATATATGTGTGTGTGTGTATAAATATAAGTTAAACAGGCATAACCAGTAAAGCTTCCTGGAATATTTGATGTGGTACATTTGCAGTTCATGCATTTCAGTATATATTTTACATGGCATAGCGTTGGCCTTAAACTTTAGTGACTGTTTTCTTGCCCTTATATCTTAATGTCTTTTAGCACAAACAGATCTTGAAGCTGCTTTATGAATTGGCAACAGCACTGTGATTTACAGAAAAAAAAAAATACAAGAGCAATCTGGCAATAATTATATAAATCTCCACTCAAAAAGGCCTTTAGGTTGGCTGTAATTAGGAGTATATATCAGTAACTTTTATTTTATAGCACTGTTTCATAATATGGCAATATTTGAATGTGAAGTGTTTAAAATAGCTGTTGCAAATTTAACTTGAACAAAGGGGGAATAACTTTGTTATTGATCATCTATTGACAGATAAACTGGCACAAGCAAGTGAGAACATGGTTTGATTACAACAGTCTGATTACCTGAGTGATTTTTGTCAAGAAGTTCTTACCTGCTGCGCCAGTCAACAAATAACTTCCAAAATTTCCTTTGGTTATAAGTTGCCACAAACTGTAACTTTCTGTGCAGTAGTGTCACATGAGTTGCAGACTGGTGGTGGTACAGAAGCCAGGAAAGAGGATGGAAAGAATGTAGATGGTGATGAAGAAAGCCCTCTCGCATGAAAAGGTGTGTTTGCAAGTTGCAGTGATGATGGGGTTAAACAAGCAGATATTTGGGACCCTTAATAGGCCCATCTCTTGGGACTGTAATGTTATTGGAGAATAGTGGGAAATGCAGATAAATGTTTACAAAAATTCCCTAGGCTGACTGAAGAAGCCAGAAATGTTGATGAATTGTACACTAGTTGATGTGGACTGCTTCGTGGAGATAACGATGTGGCCTGGCTTTGCACATGTGATTGAATCTGCTTCAAAAACTCATCAACATCTATTTCAGTCCTGATCACTTCCCATCTCCAATTTAAACTCCCCCAGAAGACCAGATTAATATTTTCATGTTTAAATTTGCCTTCCCACCAGAATCCCACAAATCTTGCTGCTTTTGTCTTGATTTGTGTGAAAGGGGCTGTAACATTCATCTGAGGTGAACTTTTCCATTTAATTTTTTTTTGATTACTTTGTGTCTTGAGAAAATTCTCACAATTTTTCAAAGTCTTTAAAATTCAAGCTATTTTGTTTTTCAGGAATATTATTCCTGAATATTGTATCTTGTAATTCACTGCTGTGCTTCTTCAGGAAGATATTAAAATGGCTGTTGCAAGTAGTTGCTTGGGAGCTTCTTTCAGAATCTTGGTTTACTGCACTGTGCCCACCACTGATGTGAAAGGGATGATTGTCATTTCCTGGCCTTTCTCTTGTCTGTAGTCATATACATGAAAAAAATATGTATAAAGACAGCAGGTTCTTTCCATGTTGCTGCTAGCAGGTTGTCTATCTTCCCCATCCTTTCATCGCTCTTTAGAGAGAAAGTACTCCAAGTATGTTCTGGAAAGTAGGACTGTGTTTTTGACTCTGTAATTAAGAAATGCCAGCTGTGTTATCACAACTTGGTTTAAGGTTTTCTTAGGTTGGATTGTGGCAAGTATGAAATATAAATGCTTGAAAGTGAGCTATTTTTGAAGTTGCAAACCTGGATCAGAAGATTCTGAGTTCAGCTTCTGCTCTTTTTGGAATTGTTCATGATCCTGGATGAAATGATTTCATTTGTATACCCTTCCTGCCTCCAGATAGTAAGGACTGACTGGTCTGCTTTTCGTCTGATACTTTCTGCGCATGTGTGCTTAGATCCAAGCACCAGAGCACTTAAATGTGAACATGGCTTTATTGATACTGAAGTGCTAAAGATAACTGTGTTTGTACAGTGCCTAGCAGATGAAAAGCAGAGCATCATTTGGGACATCTAAGTACTATGATGATACAAATAATGATGGTACATTTTGCCGTATAACAGAGGCAACATGTATACTCTGGCAGTGAAGTCTGTTTTAGATAATTAGCTGCATAGCAGATTGGGGAGAATTGCAATTAGCTACAATCACTAATGAAAAAACATGACACTTTGACAAGGAAACAATTTAGGAGATTAATCTGCAGGATGAATGTTGATTGTGATCTCTAAAGGAAGCAAAAAGGTCAGTACTGATACTAGAGCGTGTATGGCATTAAGATAATTAGGTTGGGTTGAGGTATCTTTTTATTTTGAAAAGTCTTTTAGTAGCAAGATAATACTAGTTCTACAAAAAATATCTTACACTGAGGCTGAAATATAATTAGTGATATCAGTTCAAAAACTCATGCTAGATAGAAATCATTTGAGAGAAGCTTTATATATTGTGCTGGTGTTGAGACATTAAACTGTAACTACTGTAGAATTTGTAGTTTTTTTCATCCTTTAAAATATCAAACTTTGTTTTCCCAGTCAGCTTCTATACTGTTGCTCCATTGTTATTTAAATAAACATCCGTTTTATGCAAACTGCAAGAAGATTAAGCATTTCCTGAAGTTGCTGGTTACGGCAAAATAAACACTGCATTTTTTTCCTGGACTGATTCGGTTTGCCATATGTCCCTGGCTCTAATGGAGAATTGGAGAGAGAGGCTCATGTGTCTCATGCTGGTTGGCAAAGTAAAGCCTGTGTGTCGTTACGGGGGGTTTTTTAAAATTCTCAGCTGAGTCAGTGTGTGAACAGCTACGTATCCATTCTCAGTCCTCTCTGTCTGCATCAAGGCACAGTCTTTTCAACAAGGCATCTGATTCATGAGACAACCATACAGGAGTTAAATCAGCAAAGAGCGTGCAACATGTGGCCATGTTGGATTCATCGGGTGTTGGGAGAAGGAAAGGTAGCAGGTGTTTGATTCAAAGCTGTCCAGTGGAAACACATCACAGCTCATATCATTTCTCATGCTGGGATAAACTTGAGTGAAAAAGGCCTGTTTGTCTTATTGAATGACTTGCTTTACTCTGTGTCCAGTTTCACCTTGGTAATTATGTACAAAACACAGATTCCGCGAAGATAGTGTCTGTGTGCTTAGTCAGGACCCACTGAGGCAGGTACTGTTTCCTCACAGGAAATTCTCCAGAGTGACTTTGTAGGCCTGGGGTTGTGTCTGGCATCTTCTGACATGAAAGAGAATGGGGATTAATGCGTACCAGGAGAAAGCATAATATTTTTGCTTTTCAGCATCTTCTTTAAGCTTTACACCTGGCACTAGAAGAATGCCAGGTGTAAAGCATACGTCAGCTCCGTAAACTCTAGTTCAAGACCAAAAGTCTTTTCCCAAGGTTGTTTTATAAACCCAAAATTAAATTTAAAATATTCTATTAAGACTGTAGAATGAGAACCTCTCCCTTATGCTTCCAGGGACAGATTTCTTGTTCCACCACAGCACCCTGAGTACCTCAGTCAGATTAAGGTCATCGGGGCTCTAACATGTTTTCAGCCAAGCTTGAGGTGCATAATCCCAGTCTGAAGGACACATGGGACTTTCAGCACCGGAAATGCACAGTATTG
The DNA here is from genome assembly GCA_013397565.1 of Ptilonorhynchus violaceus. Classification (NCBI taxonomy): domain Eukaryota; kingdom Metazoa; phylum Chordata; class Aves; order Passeriformes; family Ptilonorhynchidae; genus Ptilonorhynchus; species Ptilonorhynchus violaceus. Next base: position 3,794,148 of record VZRJ01008927.1, on the reverse strand, counting down.
GGTGAAAATCAGCAAAGTAACATTTACTTAGCCCTTTGTGAAATGTTCCTGTTTTCTTCTTGCTTGTAAACATTATTATTTCTATAAAACACACAGCCCTCTGTTACAAGTAGATGCCTTTATACAACCAGAGGGCCACACACTTGTGGAACACGATTCCAGCTGTACTGACAGTGATATCTGCTGTCGTGCTGGCAGCAAAGTCCTCTGTTGGTAACACACCCACATCTTGGAGTGAGCAAAGCCAACAGGTTTCATTACCACAGGCAGCAAAGAAAACCCTTTCTTCTGTATTAAATGATATTCCATAATGGTGAAGGGCAAGGTTAAAGTGAAAACTGAGTTAAAAGAATTCAAGGGAGAAAGGAAGCTGGTGCCAAGAATGCTTTAATAACCTTTATCTGCTCCAGTGTTTGTACCAAAGTACAAAAAGTACCTCAACTTCTTAAGCAAAATACTGTATTTGTTGTCTACCATTCAATCACTTAAGGGAAGCATTTAGTCCCCCATTTTATATGTGCTGTGATACAGTAATAGGATTTCTGTACCACTGAAAAATCAATGTTGGAATAGTATCCCATCAAGAAAAGCTTTGAACTTTTCCTTCAGAACAAAAAGAACAACTGAAGTAACAAATCTGGTTTCTATAGATTTCTACTTTGTGATTTATGCAAACTTTGACTTTTTAATAGTTGCAAAATTTAAAAGAGTAGCATTCCAACTATGTTCTCTGATGTCAAAAGCTGTTCCCTCAGCCAGATGCTGAAGATAGCATCCTCTATTTAGCTGTCTGTTTCCTTTTAACTCTTGAATTGCCTATTCCTCTGTCAACTTTGAAATCTGCTAATAAATTTACAAGTCTAACAGGATGGAGTCTACATGCACAAAAAATTATTCCTACATTGTGGCTGTTACAGTCCCCTTTTCTTTGGGAATCAGCTTATCAACCCAAAACAAAGAACTCCTTGAGCTGCTGGGAGGTGCTTTGTAGCTGAGGGCTAGACTTTGTCACACAGCTTGGCAAATTAGTGCTCTCATAACAATTCAGTGACTGAGTCAGATCAGTCTTTTTTTGTTTGTCTGAGGGCTGGGTTGCAAGATGTGTGGTGGTGTACAGACCTCTGTGCTTCTTGTAGGAATAGGTCCATATCCTGTAACACAGACTCATTGAAAAACCGTGCTCCAGGAGAATTTTGGAGTCTGACTGGCCATCCTTCCCACCTCATGCTGGGCTGATACATTATATCCTGGTTTGTAGTAGTTTGCCTTCTCATTCTCAAACAACTCCATTATCTCTCCAGGTAGGATATTTTCAGAACTTTCTTACCGTTATCACAAGATTGTGCTAAGAATTAAGAGACTTATGAAAGTTGTAAGCTCTACTATAGTTATATCCAAGTGAGAGTCTGTTGGTCCCAGCATCACAGAGGAAGATATAAAGTATTAATTTATCAATTGTGTTTAATCTACTAATCTACACCATTCTAGCAGGACAAAAATAAATTACTTCCTTATAGTGAGGATTGTGAAGTGTCATCCAATTTCTATTCTGCACTCCTGATTCTGCACCTCTGAAGGGGAACAGACTCTGGACCCAGGCTTTTCTGCCCATGGAGGAGATTATTCTTTTTCCTCTCATTTGTCCCACTTATCCCTTTCTCTTTCTCTTGGCCATACCAACACTTTCACTACTCGAGCTCTCTGTTGCTTTAACAAAACAAGTGGGCTAATGATTGAGGTATAACTACACTGCCTTAAGGATACCTGTAGTGAGCACAGTCACGTGAAAATGGCACAATAAAGATCTTGCTGGTTTCTTTCATAGGTTAGGTTATTCTACTTGCTCTACAGAAAATGCCTCAGCTGTGACCTCAGACAGGAAAGCTGAAAGAGCAACAAAATCTGTTATAAACATCCACTACAAACTCCACATAAACATCTAAGCCTTCTGGGCTGATCCCCATACTAGAGATGTGAGTTCCTAGGGCTGCAACTCTTTGAATTCCCAGACCTGTTTCTTATAAGAATAACCTGATTCATAAGGGCAGAAACACGAGAGAAATTTCCCTAGCCCTGACAGCAACATCTGTCCTGCTGGTGGAGGGGCATTGTTTTCAGTGGTCAGTGATAACCTCTCCCAGACTTTGTAATCTTCTCTAAGGCTCAGATCAGGCTACTCTGTAGGGCCAAGAAGTTGTTTGCTGCCTCTTGCTGCCCAGTAACTCTCTGTTCTGCGGAACTCCTGCAATTGAAGATCTTTACAACTTGCCTGTCTACGTAATTCTCTGGGAGTCCGTCTAGATGGTATTCAATAACCTTTTTCACATTTCTGTATGTAGGGGATTGTCATGGTTTTTGCACTCAAGGTATATAGCTGCTCTTGTGGTCTCCTGTGTCTCTGCACTGTTCTGCTGACCACCCCATATGCAGATATGGAGCCTCCTTTGTTAAGAGCTACTTGTTAAGAAGGAGTTGCTAATCTTTTCTGTCTTGCATTGTCAATCATAGCAACAACTAAGTTACTATCTCATATATGGCTTAAATATTACTCAGGACTGCCCTTTTTTAACACTGGACAGATGACTCTGGAAAATCCGAACATCCTACCTGTCTGTAGTGTAGAACTTAAAGTTCTGGAGAAGAACAGTAGTACAGGATCTGAAAGGCAAAATACCTTGGTACTGTCACAAACATTGCAACGGACTTACCATGGATAGATCACTTTTCTTCTAGGATGCTCTGTTGCCCTTTACCTTGTGTCGGTTTAGATCATAATTTCTGAGGAATGTGGTCCTGTATTATATATATGTTATCTGACTTAGGCCTCTGCCATAATGCAATTCATTACTACTTTTTAGTGTCTGCAAATAAGCCACAGTCCATAGGTGTTTAGTTTATCACTCTTTCAGTGATAAATCTCTAGTGGTCACAGAAAAGCAATGTTAACTCCAGTTAAGAGACTTGCCAGAAGTATCTTGGCCTGCTCATCAGTCCATCATTCTTGCCCATGAAGCTGCAAATGACACAAAGCATTCTTACCACCACTGCATCCTTCAGGGTGGGTAAACCTTTCAGTTTAGGCACTTGTAATTGCAGGCCAGGTCACTATAAGGTCCTCTATTAAAAAGAGAGGATCCTGGTACAAGTCTGTACTGCCTACCCTGGCACCTCAGAAAGTGGGACTAGTGAGTTAAGTGGCTTCTGGGCCAAATTTAGGACTGCTGGAAATGAGTGCAATTCTGTTAAGACAAGTGAAGTCATAGTTACTGGTTACCATTTTTCATTAAACAGTCAGAGTTCATTATTAGAGTGCACTAAGGAGAAGTCTGGAATTGAAATAGCCTTGGTTATTAACAGGTTAATGGCTTTTTAACCTAAAATTGCCATGTCGTTAATTCGCGTGTTACTTCAAGGTTACTGTGTTTTGATGCAAGTGTACTTAAGAGCAAGAATTTTGTCCTCTGCGATAACCTAGCTGTGACAGCACTGAAAAATGAGACAACAGTGATGTCTGATGTATAAACATTGTGCTGGAGAGCAAGTGTGTAGAAAGCTGATACAAAGTGTGAAAATATAAATCAGGTGCCTGCCAAGCCAGCACATGTGTGAAACAAATGTCATCACAGTGGTGCTGACAGGTGTTAGCAGGAGCCAGCATGTGGGTTTTCTGCTAGTGCTTTGTACTTATATTTTTCTGTTAAGTGAATCCCAACTCTCGTTTTTCCATGTGGAGAGCTTCTGTCTTTTTTTTTTTTTTTTTGTATAACAACAGATAGGTAAGATGGTGGTGTGATTGGTTCTGAACTAGTCCAGGCCCTGCAGCCCCTGGAAGGAGGTGAAGCATCCTGCTTTCCTGCCTGCCTCTGGCCCCCTGTGTGAACCGTGTGAGTTCGCTCATCCTCACAAGAAGAGATAAAGAGGTGGAGATGACTGAATGCTGAAATGAAGTAAGAGTTTTGTTAAATCTGCAAATCTTGTGTTGTGTTGGGATGTACAACTTCTATATCAAGAAGCCATGTGATAAGTCAGGTGGGAATGAGTTTTCTGAAATTCTGGGTAAGGGGTGGGAAAAGAAAAGGCATGGATACATTTAAAGCTTCAGCCCAGTACATACATGTAGAGGAATGCAGAAGGAACCCTGGAGACTAGACTGGTAGCAGGATATAAGGATGAGTTGGTAACCTGCTTGTTCACACAGAGGGGAAGCACTAGGTTTCTGGGTTTTGTTACATGAGCTGAAATATGTCCCCAAAGAACACTTCTATGTACAAGCATGAGACTTAATACTTACTGTCTCTGACACCGCTGTGTCATCTGACTCAGTATGCATTAACTGAATTGTTTCTGGAAGACAGGAGGCAATTTGACGTTGTCCATATGCATGACCAAGTGAAATCTGAGGTAAAGACAGATATAGTGGTACTAGAGAGTCTTGAGCCCTTCCTGTCTTTACTTTGGGGGAAAAATAATTACCTGTGGCAGTTTAAAATGAGAAATGAAAGCTGTTCGTATGCTCTGTGGTCAGGCTTTGTACTGAGCACTCCCAGAGGCTCTGGAGAGCCCCTCAGGAACAGCTGGGGCTGAAATGCTCTCTTCCAATGCTGAGGTAGAACATCTGTCTTGTCCCACGTTTTTTTCTACCAGCTGGTTCATGATAAGGGATTTCTGATATCAGGTTGCAGAGACCTGAAGACCTACAAGGATTGTCACTGCCTGAGCATCTGCCCAGAGCTTACTGAACCTGCCCAGAGCTGGTACAGTGCACAGAGAGCAGGACGTCCCTGGCATGAACCTGGAGATGGGCTCTTTGAGCACCTGGTTAGGAAAAAGATTTTGAGTAGAAAAAGAGGAGGAGAAGATCTCTGACACTGTGCAGTAGAGGCTGTGCAGTTTCTAGAGATGTTATATCTGCAAATAGTTCTCCTAATTTACCTTTAGTTCTATGCCTCTCACATTCACATCAGCAACTTGGTAGTTTTGGGAATAGACTGTGGGTGTGATGGGAGCATTGTGGGTGATAGCAGATATCTGTGGTGCAAATGATGGAGCAGCTGCCTGAACCTCTGAAGCTAAAGTGAAAGTCTGTCCAACTAGTTGAGCAAATAAGGATTAGCTCCAGCTGCTGACAAGTACCTTCACAGAAGCCACAGGAGGTTGGATTGGATAATCTCAACACAGAGGTAGCAAATCCTGCTCTTGCACTTTGTTCCATTGTGTTGGCAACAGGATTTTGTGACCAACTTAATTGTATCTGTTCAAAATAAAGATGTGGCACACCTTTCCTGCAAGATCTGTAGTTTTCCTGTGTACTAGGCAGCTGTATGTCCCATATACAAAGGCTTGACAAAAAAGGGTGAGTTGTGGTTTGTAGTTTTCTGGACTAGAGCTTTCCAGTTATCATGTCTAAATATTGCAGTGAAGGACTTGGAAGTCATTCTTTTGTCTCAAAATTTGTCTGTTCTAGTCAAAGGTGACAATGGGAAGTGTTTGAAAAACACTTCTCTGGAACATTTTTTCACTTAAGTTTTCTTGCATTTGGCAAGAATTGAGGTGGTACTTGTACAGGTATTATTCTGTCAGGTAAGGTTTACTTGGGGAGGAGGAGATCAGACAGGGAAATGCAGGATCTGTATGTTCGTCAAAATTACCAGATAGTGCACTGCGTACAGTAACACTATCAGGGAATGAGGGGTCATCTAAATGAGCAGTTGCATGTGCATTCCCAGTGTGATTCTGCAGCTCAGTGGAGTGCTTGCGGTACAGGTAAGCAAGGAACAGCATGTGGTTGTAGGGAAAAGACATTAAAGTTACAAACAGCAAAATCATTCCACATGTAACTTGCCTGGGTCTTTGGTGTCCATGCATTCAAAAGTCAGTTGGACACTTGGAATACATGTAGAAAGTAAAGAATTTTTGAGAACCAGGAAGGATTTTCGGGTGAGGGATTTAAGGCTTACTTCATTTCAGTCTTGATCTAGAGAGAACTGTTTCTCTACTAACAAATGTGTAACTGGGGAAGATAATTCTAGCAGCTCTAAGTTTAGTAGAGGATGACATGTAGGATCTAATATTTGGAAGCTAAAGCTAGCCAATTTCAGTGAGGACTTTACCACAGGATTTTAGGTGTGAAAGACCCATTTATTTTGCATGTGATGATCATCAGGCGAGAAGTATCTGGGATCCCAAACTAGATTTCCCAAATTCCTATTCTAGCTCATGTGAAAATTAGGTACATAGATGGAGAAAAGTAGTCGAAAATAGAGGAAAAAAGGATTTAAAAAACCCCAACCAACCAAATAAACGGGAGATCCCAGATGAGGCTTTCTCAGCATGAGAGGAACAGAGTGTGTCCCCATGTGTCTCGTAGACTGTTCTCCTCTGTGTGTGTCCTCATTGGGTGCATCTTATTGTCTGTTCCATGCAGGCTTGACTCCTGTTGTTTGCTGGATGATTACTTATTAGGCTATTATCTGCCTTTCTGCTTGTTGCCTTCCAGTTCCCTTGTTCAACTGACCAAAACCATTCCCTCATTTCAGTAGGTGGGTATAGCTCTAATAAACAGGTCATGTCTTCATAACAACAGTGCTCTCCTTTGCTCAGTTTAATTATTTGTTGTAGAAGGCTGCAACCTTGTCATATTCCCCTAAATTGCCAAAACCATAAAATCAGAGTTGACTGACTCTTTTGATATCCTTGTAACTCACCTTTAATGTCTTTACCATTACCTAGAGAGAGACTGGACAGCATAAAGGAAGCCCTTATGAAGTCTTCTAATAAAGAGCTGCTCCAGTTTTTGCCATGGGAGAATCTAACCCCTTGTATGGGAATCTGTTATAAATTTTTCTGGCTGTACCATAAGGCCTGGGTCCTGCAAACATGAACACAGGCATAATTTTATTTGCTGTTTGATGTCATTGCTCTGAGATTGTCTGTCCCCTTATTCAAACAGAGTAAGATTACAGAAAGCATTGCTGAATAAAGAGCTGTAAAAATCTGTGTTGTAAGGGGTATCCAAGCTCTATTTCCTCTAGAGTTATAGGACCCATCCAAGTCATGGATCATCCAAGTCTACAAAAAAGGTTATTGTTAAATCTGTTGTGTGATCTGATGGATCAACACACACACAGAGCTATGTTAAATGCTGTTAAACATTCTCAGTTTACCACAGCTTTTTCCATGTGCACCAAACATTGTCTCCAGAGGCAGTTTACGTTGGCAGTTTACAATTTAAAAAGGTTACTGTTAGTGTTGAAATAGAGTTGATTATGTTGTAGCATGAACCAGATTTTTCTTCTTGTGGCAAAACCCTTCCAGCTTCAGATTTTAAAAATGTTAAGCCCAGATCCAGTCTTTCCAGTGCTTTTGCTGACAGCTGGGATACGCCATCAGTGCTCTCGTATTGGCCCAGTATCTGGTAAGTCCTTGGCTCCTCCATTTTCTGGCGTCTTCTGCAATAGATTAGATGACACAAAAAAGTGCCTTGGCTTCTAGTGCAACTTCACACATGGTAAAATGAGATCAGCACTTAGTTATGGGTTTTTTTCCTCGATCCTCCCTCCTGGTGACAATTCCAAGAGCAGATTTGGAAAATGGAAGTGGAAAATAGGAAAAATTGAAGAAAGTACTGGAGATCTGAAAGCGCGGAGATGTTCATACAAGCATGATATGTCAAACAGAAAAACATCTTCATCCCTGAGAACTCACAAAACAAAATAGGATGCATGGGTCTTGTGCAAAAGATGAAGAACTGGAACATTAATGCTCGGATCTAATTTGGAGGCATCTGTACTGGCTTGATACAGAGCCAATAGCATGAGTGAGAAGGATTAAAACCTATCAGTTAGCCAACATTTGTTAGAGACATAGAAATGGAGTGAAGCACTAACAGAGCCAATAGGACAGGAAACATCTGTCAGACTAGCATACTCAGCATTTTAACTGAAAAGGACCTTACCTTGCAGTCTTTGCTAGGGCAGGCTGTAGAATTTTAGGTTGAACTATGTGTAGTTAACCTTTTAGAGAGCATATTCCGACTTTTTGTATCAATGCAACTGTGTTATTTTATTCTCAGCTTTGATGAACTAGAACTTATTTGATCCTGACGATTTGGTGAGATTTTTTGAAGCTATCCCCGTGACAGACCACTGTTAAATGTTTTCCTCGCTCTTACACATTTGCAGTTCAGCTGCTGAAATAAAAAATACTTCGTCTGTAGTCATGACCATTACGTCAGAACATTTGTATCTACTTAATTGCAGGATGTCTAAGGTTACTAAGTGTGGGTCATATTAAGTGACAGAAAAAGAAAAGTTGCTGCTAAAAGTCAGACACTGGATTTATAAAGATACATCAAAGTACAGTAACCACAAGGTGCCAAAGTCCGTCATCAGTACCACTCCGTATTCTGGTAATAGAAAGGAATGTGCTTGTTAGGACCAGGTGAGATCACCAGATTACTTTAGACAGGCTTACCCCGTGATTATCTCAGCTCCATATGTAATTACCACTCAACTCACAGCATCTGTCAGGATATGCATGTTTTTGGCAAACCTTGTAACAGACATATATTGGCCTTTGAGCTTGCTCTTAATTTCCTTTTCTTGCATAACCACTGATGCTGATACCGATACTACAAGATTATATTGCTGAAGCTGAATGTAACAAAATTAGCATCAAGATACAGTTTTGAAGAGTAAAAGAGCTTCTAAGATGGGAAACATTAAAGGGCTGATAAATACTCCCTAACAAATATCTCTGCTATGAAGCTTTGTTTACATGTTTAATTTAACGGGCAGATGATTAACCACCAGTTTGTGCCAAGAGCCTCTTTTAGTCTGGCTTGCTCCTACTGTTTTTCTAGTAACTGAAAAGCATGCTCCTAGCCATTCTGCAAGCCTGCTGGAAGAACAGATGCAAGAGATTTCAGAGATGCAAGCAAGTTCCTAACAGCTGTAAATAAAAAATTATTATAATGTCTTCATATTAGGTTGTGTTTATAGTTCCAAATATATCCTGCTGTAGGTTCTGTGGGAGATATTCTCCTGCTGTGCATCTCCACAGGCACACGAGGCTCTTCCAAGGTCACACGGCGTCAGCACTCTGTCCGCAGCAGGCTCCAAATACTCCTGAGGGAGAGGCTTTGCTCCTGTTCTGTGCCATATGGAGCTGAATGTTTCAACGCAGCCTGGCAGTCAGAGTGCTTCAGACTTGTCTCTCAGATCATTAGGGTTGATGCCTCACTCTTGAATTCAATGATCAAACAGCTTTGAATACCAGCTGAGCTGTTCTTTTGAAGAGGAGGGTCCTTGGCTCCTGTTGAGACTTGAAACAGGTGACTGTTGATTGTGGATACACACAAACACCCTCTATCAGGAGAAAAGGAACTGGATAACTGTGTAGCTGTGGCAGGGCCACTCCCACAGGGGTCTGTGGAGCAGGTGGCTTTCCCAGTGTAACTGCATTGGTTGGTGTGCATGCAGGAACAGGAGAGCTGTGTATTGTCCACCAAATGTCCTAGGAATATGTGCCCCATGTGAGAGGAGCTGAGAGAGTGCCGCGCTGCCTGTGCCTGGCTTGGCTTGGCCGCGGCGAAGGGTTCGAAACCCGTCTGGAATGACGACCGCTTAATTGCTGTTTACTGAGGTTCGAGTGCCTCAGCTTCTCTGGCCTGGAAGCCGTCCGCAACAAACACTTCCCAGCTACTTTCAAGCAGCAGCTGTTTCCAAGGCAGCAAGCGAGAGCAAAGATGAAAGAGCGGAAACTCTGTTGCTTCAATTCCAAGTTTTATTTCTCTGTCCTGGGAGGACAGGGTCATTAACTTGAAGGGGAACAGACAGAGAGACCCCTTGATGCTCTCTCTATGCAGTATTTAAAGGGTTACATAGTGAGGTAGGTATAATAGAGCTTATCCAATCAGAAGTGTTGATACATAACAGAAAACCAATAAAGACATCTTCAGGGAGGAACAACTTTCAAACTGACTAATAACAACCTAGTTGGAGGTAAATTCAAATCACGCCAGCCTGTTACAAGCTCCAAGGTCCTGTGACGAAAGGAAAAACGTGATAGGAGTGACAGGTGAAAGGCATATGTAACTATGCCGCAGAATCCTCTTTTGATTCACCTTCAGGGACGAAGTCCTGTGACGGGAAATCGACCCACTCAGCACTTTCACAAACCCCGGGCTGTACCATAGCAACAAGAGAGAAGGGACAACCTTCTCAAATTTTCTCTGTTAAGTCATCCCCTGAAAGAGGACTCTGGTTAGACACTGTGGCTGCAGTGGATTTATGCTTGAGTTGGAATTAACCTTTAGTCAAAAAATAGGTGAAGGAAGCAAATGCTGTTTGAGCCATAAACTCAGTTATTCTGAAATCAATACCTACATTTTCCTGGAACTCCTTGGCAATGATGTCTGGGGATTTCTTCAAACTGAATCACATAAAGCCTTAATATTTGCTTTTGCTGGAGTAGTATTACATAGATGCATCCTGGGACCATGACATCTTTCTCACTAATGTGAAAATTAAACGAACGAATGAATATTTTCAGCTGTGTGTTCCCACTTCCTACTATAGCTTTGGCATATGCAGTGCGATTTTTATTAATTTTTATGAGAAGGATGGGCAAAAGTCCAGTGATCTGTGAGACTTCAGCACAACTTTTACATTCTTAAAGTACAGGAATTGCTCTTGAACCTTATGAGCACTGCAACTACTTTAAATTGCCTTCTAAGTTTGCGCCCCACTTCTGCAGCAACACAGTTAACTCTGTTGTCTCTGTTACATAGCAGATGTTGTTTATTTTAAACAGGTGACATTAACATCTAAGAATTATTAAGGTTTTAATAATTATTGTGGATTCAGATGGAAAAACAAAATTTTGCTCTTGCAAATTGTTCTTTGAAATGAATTATAGAATGGCTAATTTCAGGGTCTTAATAGAGTAATTAAAAGAACTTGCTGTTACTGGTAGCACTAGTGTTGAATGATTTTTATAATGGCCAGAGTGATTCAGTTTTAAGTGCTCTTAATTTTCTGACTGTGGGAACTCTATGCTTGATGTACCTGACACCCTACTGAAACCAGTAGGGAACTGTTAGTATACAGGATGTGTTTAATGGGTCACCCAATATGATGTTGTTTCCTGCAAGAACTTGATGACAGGAGAAAAATTTTTGTTGAATGGGCTTACAGAAGGTATCTGAATTTTTGCAGTGTACTGTGGTACAACTTTGTGAAATGAGCCACTAGTGAAATGAATTCTCAGAATCTACATAATTAAATTGCTAAGAGCTATAAGCTCACTATGTTAAAGTACAACATGTACTTATTGTAAAGGAGGAGCTGTAAAGTTTCTGGAATAGAATCTAGCTATAAATTACCAGTAGTTTTTAAAACTCTTTCACCACTAAAGTGGTTTAGTTTTTCAAAATGTTCATAGTTTGGTGTTGACAGTGATGTCCTTTAAAAAAGTATGGGTCTGTCCTCTCTTGATCTACCCACAATCTCTTTATTCACATCTATCCAGTGGAAGTTAAAACTGTTAAGCAAGAGAGGGATCTGAGATTTTTCTTCTTGCTTCTAATGTACCATAAGTTTTGGTACAACTAAACAATAAAGCGTTAGTTCGTAATGTGATACATCACAAAGTATTTAAAGCTTTGTCATGAATTGCTTTGTATATGGATTGTGACAGAGCTTCCACGGTGCATGTTTCTGACATGGAAAGGCATGGGGAGAACAAGATAGAACTTTCCCAGCCTATGACTGTGGGTCTGTAGGGGAAGGCTGTGGAGATTACTGGAACCATCAGTACCAGACTGCTTAGCAAGTAGGGGAGAGGAAGATTCTGTATTCCAACACTCTGATAAAAACTCATACAAAGCCTATTCAGGCTTTTACACAGGGTGAAGAAACTGAATCATCGGTACCCATACAGCAACATTTTATTGCCTTTAGAAACTGAATTTTGCCACCTTTACCTGCCACCTAACAGAGTAATAAATCCCAGTTTTCCACTAAATAAGCTCATGGACTAGGACACAATCAAAGATGTGTATGTTATTCTGAATCTGGTCTCTATGTGCTTAACAGAGGTTTTGGATAAAAGGTAACAGGTAGTGTAGCTGCCTTGTTTTTCTCAAGTCACAGAACTGGAATAACAAGACAGTTTTGTTATATTCACTGAGCTGCTCATTTGCATGTGGAATTCATTTGCATGCTGTTGACATTTGGGGGGAAAGCTCTGGAAAGGTTCTGGGAGGATCTGCACTTGATGCAGAACAGATCTCTGGCTGTAGTTGGATGGGAACAAAATTATCCTGGCCTGTGGGAAAAATTGACAAACTTGGCTTCACAAAAATGTCTCAGTCGTGCATTTTTTGGAAAGATGTAGCAGTGCCATGTAAGTAAGGCATAGAAGTTAGGTATTCATAGGAAGGAGAATTGCATTGCAGTTCACCTTCTGCATAGCTTCCTTTCATCTTTGGGACGTTTTTGTGGATTCACTCTTTCCATCTTCAAAATATTTTTCTGGTGTATTGAAAGGCTCTATAGAGTTCAAAGTTCTGTTCCTTATTGTGCCAGCCAGGTTTGTGATCTTGTATGAAAGAGACTTTTTCAGAGATAGCCTGTGAATGCCTTCTGGGGTTCTGAAATAAACCAGCTACACACTTGTCAGCAAAATGTTCCTTTGGTTTAATAAGTACAGGAGCCAGGAAAACTTATCCGGTGTTTACCAGGACCAAACAGTCTGGTGGAATGAGTATTCAAGGTAGTGAACCGTGGCTGGAATGACGCAAATGTGTGTGGACACTCTCAAAGCTACTCTTTTGCTTGGGGCAAATGTTAATAACACTTCCATGTCTCATGATAAATTCATTCAGACATTAAGTCACTGGAAAAATTACTCTCTGAAAAATATGCATGTGTTCCTGCTGCCTCAAAACCTTGTAATAGCAGCATGCTTGGGGAAAAAAAAAGTTTTAGTTATTTTGTGATCTTAAGAATCAAAAGTTGGCAGAAAATGTCATGGATTCAGACTAAAATGGTCATTTCAGCATGTCCAGGACATCTAACTTCCCTGTGGCTCAGTTAAAGACTGGGAGCTGGGATGTCTCTGAATGAAGGAGGAAGCCCCTGTTGCATACAACCAAAGAGGACTTGGAGCAATTAGTGTACATTTGGACTGGAGGGAGGATTTTTGTGCTCAATTATTGTGTTTGGCAATTCATTCTTTATTAAAAATATTTTTCAAAGATGATAATGGGATGATGGTTGTGATTTAATTTATTTACTTATTTCTATAATTGCTTTAATTTCTAGACTGGTACTGAAACTTTAATTCGTGAAAGATTACTGGCTCAGCAAATGGGGCAGCACCTTTCGGGATGTCACCTGAGGTGAATGTATTAGAGCATTTTCAACACAGTCAAGCAGTAAAAGTAATTGTTTGGCTTGTGCAGTTGTGATGTGAGTACTCTTGGCAAGGGATAGCCAGTTCTGGATTTGATGAGCCTTCCTGTGTGATTTTGGTCTTCTTTTACTTCATCTTTTGTGCCTCAAGTGCATCTGTTCAAAAGGCTGGTCATTTACCTAGATTTGTCGGTTTGGTTGTTCTGTAAGGATCATATATTCTTCCAGGTACAGCTGTCTCCTTCCTACTTGTTATGTGTGTAGCACCTGGTACAGTATGTCCTCAGAAGTACTATTGCAATACAGAGCTCTCTCCTATTAATAGTTATAAAGAATTCCCATTCATGTGAGCAGGAACTGAGCCTCGGTTAAACCAGGGAAAAGCCTTCACTGAGTGACACAGAGGGTATGCTGGCCTTGTGCTCGAGTCCCTCAGAGAAACATTAGGTGTCTGCAGCATGAAGCAGGGCTCGGCATTGTGTAAGCCTCCTTGGTGTTTTTTCAGGTGAGAAAGATTCAGCATGAGCTTTAAATTCTATCTTTAGTTCAGGCACCTGGAATTTATATGTTGCATGTAGTAGCTGTATAATGAGACTTTAAGGGAGTTCAGTTTAGGGTGGGAGAGGAAGAAATATATCTATTGAAAAAAATTCCTCTCCAATTCTACAAAGATGTTGTCTAGATGACCAGTGGCTGGCATCTCCTGTATAGGGAATACTTGCATATCTGCTTAGATATGAGCAACCCCTCCCCTGTCACCTGTAAGTAAAACTTTGTGAAGGAAGGCCTTGTAAAATCACGGCTCAGGCCTGTTACTTAGGCTAAGTAGAAAAGGACTGTGGGAAGGTGATTCAGCTGAATTAGAGGCAGAAAATGAGTTATATAACCATCGCGTGTTCACATCGTGGTGTACGGTGGTTGGTTAAACTTAGTTTGTTGTGCCTTAAAACTGTGTAAACTGATAACCGACTAACGGCTTAAAAAGGCTGGTTTTTTGGTAATAAACGGCTCTCCTTTGCACCTGCCTGGGGTCTCTACGTCAGTCATTTTCACCCTTATCACAACACTCCCCTAAGATGCTTTCTGCTAAGAAATGCATGGCAATATGCATAAGCAAGGAACTCATAAGTCCATCACAAAATAGAGGCTTGCCATTTTCTCCTTGCAGTTTTTTTTAGAAAACATGTATGCGTGTTCTTTATATGCAGCAATATGGAAGCCTGTGCTATTTTAAGTGTGTGGGCAATACACAGAAGCTTACAAATCAATTCAAATCTAAGTGCTTAGGTAATCTCAAGTTTGAAGACTAATTTGCAGCAGAAGCTGCTGCTAGGTGAACACTGAAAGGAACATTAGTTTCCAGTTTCTCCTTCAGTGGCTGCTAACAGGAACATGGATCCCTCAAGCCTGACATTACATAAAATTGTTATTAGTATGTGGATTCCAAATTTTGTGCCTTTTGGGTTCTAATCTTTTGGATTTAACCATATAAAGACAGACCTTGGAAAGGTCTGATGGGTGCTGATTTACATCAGCTACAAATCTGATCCAGGGGCTCTGTCATCACCCCAACAGGTACAAATCCCACTGTGAGGAGTTGTCATCAGTTCCTGTACTCCTGTGCTGACTAACTTCAGTTTTCACTGTGCACTGTAACTGAAATGTAGTTCACAGCTAACCCAGAGTCACTTCTGAAAAACTGTTTCACGAGGGACTTTATTTAGGTTTGAAAGATATCCAGGCACTCAGAAATGGTGGGTAAATCCCTCATTGCATTAGAAAATTTCATTTGGTGCTTACTGCCAGTTAACTTCCATGGGAATTGAGTTTGTTTGTGTTTTTGAAAAATCCCATGAGTACTTATACGAATCTTTATCTACTTAAAATTCTGCCTGTTGACAGTTTTGAAAGTATCATCTGATGACTAGCAAAGTGGAGAGTTGTTTTGTTCCTGTCTTGGGATTTCAGTGATTGCTAACATGGTTCTGTCTACAGGGTGAAACCTTTCTTTTACAGGAAGATTACCTTCTAGCAAATGCCAATTAAATGATTTGTTATTTAATTTATATTTATGATATTTCTTCTGCTGTGTTTTAAGGTGGGTAAGCTGCATCGGTCAAAAAGATTTCTGTGCCTGAAAGTTAAAAGCTTTCAACAGAAAATAGTGTTTACATATGCAGCTCCTATTGCATTGAAAAATTTTCACAAAAGCAGAGTATGACCTTTAGACTTGCCAGCACTGTATTTAATGTGCTTGTAATTTATTTGAAGGCTCCACTGATTTTATTTTAGCTTTTAATGTCTGACACATCCACATTACTTAAGGGATTCTGCCAAAAGCAATTCCAACAACAGCTGAAAGGGAGAAGATGCAGAGTCAAATGCCTCGCCCCTTATTCACTGTTTGATGAAAATCTGTATGAATGGGGATATCAGATATCTGCCTAGGCCAAGAACTTAGTGATTTTTAGAAAGAGTATCAGCTACTTGCACATGCAAAAAGTGTCTGATTTCTAACAACCACGTATATAACTAGAAATGCAGGGTGAATTTCACCTTATGAAGTGTTGGTAGTGAAGAAACTGACAGATCATGAAAGTCATCCAGCAAAAACTGAGTTGGACTTGAGTAATATATGAAAGTTTCAGAGTCATTTGTTCTTTGAGTGCTGGCAAGAAGTAGTAGCGTGGCTGTTTGTCTTGCTGCAGTGATACTCTGCAAGAATAGGCAGCCAAGACAGGACGAACAACTGCAGCTGACACTGGCTGCTCGGTGAAAGAGCTCAGATGGGTTTTACCCCTCTGGATAAAGTTTGCTGCAATTCCAGACCCAGAACTGCTTTGAGAGAGCAAATCTTCATTAGGAAACAGAAAGGTACAAAACTGCAAATAGAGGCAGTGGGCCCCACATCGTGGAGCATTTCTGACTGAAATGAGTTATTTGGCTTCAGAGTTGAGTAAGACTGTACAAATACAGAAAAGTACTGCTGGAAATGGAATTTCTGCCAAATTCACAATTAACAACTGTGACAACAGTTAGCAGATGTCAAGTTCCTATTTACTGGTTTTATGGAATGTTTATAGGTTTCATTTTAATCTTTTTTTGTATGTTAGTCTTTCAAATTTACTCATGTGAAGTGCAGAGAATTTTTGTACCAGCTCTTTAAAATGGCAGCATTGAGGCATCTGAATGAGATTGTATAGGATAAGGAAATTTCTCTGTGTGTTTACTGTTGCTGTAGATCTTGTTTGTTTACAGAGTGAAACATCATTAAACAACTCAGCATATTGGTTATTCTGCCTATCTACCCTAGCTAGGCTAATGTTGGCCATTATCACCCACCTAGCTTCTCTGCAGAACCTGCTGATAAAATTAACATCCCTGCAAAAACGAAGTAGCTGTCAGACAAGAAGTCTGGCCCTTAGCAAGGCAATGGCAAGACCGTTCCTCTCCCTTGGAAAAGAACAACGTACCATGCCACTGAGCTGCAGCAGCTCGGTGCTCTGGAGCAATCCTGGGAATTGGCCCCTGCAGTGTAATTGCCACAGCTGTGGTTCTCTCCAACGACTCTCCACATTTGCAAGGAAAGCGTGAAGGGAAAAGGAAGAGCTGTATAATTTTGCTTCCAAGGTAGTCCTTTCGCTGCTGGCTGACGTTGTTCTCGGTACAACAGACACTGCAAAAATCCATGTTTTCCCAATCAAAGCATTTTCCTTGGATGAGAGTGTCAGCTGGCTGAAAACTGTCTCCAACCGTCTGACTTTCCATGGTGGGGTTGGGGGTGTTACTTTTGTCACCAACAAAATATGGGAACCTTTGGATGTGGTATTACCTGGCTGACTTACACATCCTGGTAAAATTTCCAACAGCTTTTTTTGTTACTGTCAGTTTAATTTAAATCTCAATTTTTCTGTGCAGTAAAATGAGTAATGGAAGCTGAAGGGTGGATTTTTCAATTGGCTTCTTCACCAGAAGGGCATATACTTTGTATGTTGGGCAGTGGGGAGATGGAATGGGATGGGACAGGATGGGGTATAAGTTTACTTCTCTGTAGTTTGAAAGGGAATGTGAAAACTTATTCTCAGTTTATGTCCAACTTTCTTGTGTAGGCAGCTAGACCCTTGGCAAGGATGTAGTGTTCTTCACTTCAGGAGTCTTAGGAATTTTACATGTTGACTTTCTGGTTTCATTCCTTTTTAGAAATATATGGAAGAGGGGAAAAAAATTTCAACAGCCTGCTTCAGGAAACCAGAAAGGCAGACTAGAGGGGACAGAATTCTGAGAGGCCAGAGACCTAGGTCTTATTCCCGTCTCTATCATTTGATGCCAAACTGAAGGTAAATCACTTTAGGTCTCTTATATTTTCTTCTCATGCTTTTTTCTGCTTGCCTATTGCCCTTTGAAAGTGCTGTACCTGACACAATAGAAACTAGAGGTCTGGGTGGAGCTGCCATTATTGGCACTCGTGATGACAGTGTCTCTGTGTCACATCTGCCAGTCCTTACCTGTTCCTATTTGGCAGCAGCAACTTGGTTTACTTACAGGTATTGTCTGTTAAAAAATGTACATTTAGTGATCTGTAAAGTTCTACAATAGCAAATATTTTGGCCAGCATCCAGGATTCAGGAACTCTATTCAGCCTTCCCATGCAAGTTAAGATATCCTCAGGCTTAACCTGTCCATCACATGCTTTTTGACATCTCAGTTCTCTCCTGGATAAAAGATGTTCCAAAGATCTCCTAGATACAGAGGTGTTACAGAATTTATGCCCAGATAACCTCCCTATTACAAGTGCCACCATGTGTTTGATATTGCTTGTATCTGGAGTATATGGAGAATAAGGAGTGTGGTAGAAAGTATTTAATCTTCCTGAAAACTCTTTATAAAAAAAATTTAAAAGTGCATTATAACGCTCCTTTCTTTTGGTGGACATTGATACAAAATGGTGGAATTAACATTTGATTAATATCTTCTTTCATCTTGATGACTGAATTTGTAACTGCAGGCAAGACAGCAGAAAGTCTGTTAAAAGACTTAACTGAGAAAAGCACTCACCTTCTGCAAAACAGAAATTTGGATTTGTGGCTTCAAGCTACTGTCTGCAGCTATTGCTTATTTGGAGTTCTAATATGTTGCAGAGATGGAAGATAGCAAAAACTTTTTAAAATACAGGTACTCAAAAGCCTGTCTTCATTTCACTGCTGGCATCCTTTCAGCCGTAGGCTGGGGTGACTTTGCTTAGCACTGTCTGCACCTGCCTGCAGAACAGCATCTTCCATCTGTGCTGTCAGACTGCTCTGCTTAGTTGGCTCCGATGGTTTCAGGGGCCCCCAGTGAGTTACATCAGAGATGGACTTTGTCCAGGGATTCAGCCTTAATTTCCCACCTCCCCACCCAGGAGCTAGGCTCTGAGGTTATTTTAGGTGTGTGTATGTATGTGTAATGATTCTCATGTGTTTGCCTCAGCAGGGTCTGATAGACTGCTGTGCTCTTTTCTTTATTTCTCATCTTTGACATAATGAATTGTAGCCACAATTGCATGAAGCCATGTACAAAGTAATTTTTTCCAATGGTGACGTTTTTTTTCCAAAAGGTCACAGACTACTCTGCTGCTCACTGTTTACTTAAAGAGAAAGAATGTAGCCACATATGTTCACATATAAAAACCATAACTGGTCTAATATTGTACTGTATACAATGCTTTTTTTAAAATAACTGAAAACAGACCAGCACATGTAGCTGAGTGTGCAAGGGAAAAGGAGGGAAAAAAGCTGAGATTTTTGTTTCAATTTTTTTACAAAGTATTGTGAATACTGTACAGCAAATAAATGGGTAACTTGTTTGAAGTTTCTGCCCAGTCAGGACATGACTAACTGATAAAACTGAAACCCTGTTGTAAACATTTGGAAAGACAGTAATACTGATGTGAGATCCCCTGTGCAGTGTAACTGAAGCACGTCTAGCACCGGTGTTTCTGAACAAGGCAGGAATGGCTTTGTAAAATCCTGCTTGGATGGTGATTTCTGAAGAATATAGGTCACAGACTGCTGATGGTCTTCTAGCTAAGAAGTCTATAGTCCCTTAAGATAACCTCAATACTTAGCTGACTGGGCTTTGTCTTTTCCTGCCAAGGGGGAGGCATGGCTTTCAAATTAGAGTGAATCTCACCGGTAAATGATTTCTGAGGCCCAGTTATGACACCTCTGTTCCAAAGGCTGAGGAGCACATGACATTTCCAGCTATCCTCTTCTCACTCCAGGACTGTCAAGTAATTTGGCTAGTGTGGTTCCAGGGACCTGGCAGAAGTTTTTTTTCTGTAAAAATTTGCTAGAGTGATTGCTACAGTTTTTAGTCTAAATTGCAGAACATGAGAGGGACTGTGCAGCAAAACATCAGGTTGTGGATAAAACACTGAGCAGAGATGTGCAGGAGAATAAGCCAGAAAACACTGTAAAAGAGTAACATGGACTAAAAATGGCAAGTAACAGGGAGGAAGATAGCTCATCTTGGTGTTTGGATACATTCAGCAAAATTTGGTGTTGATTTATCAGAACCTGACCTGTACCCCAACTGTGGTTTACTCCACGCATTATGTAATACTCAGGGGACATAAACCATGCAACCCCAGGATCCATTAAGTTCTTGTGAAAGCTTCTGAAATGTCTGATTCCTCTCCTGGTAATTCACAAATGGTCTGCACACGCAGACCTTGCTGCTTACATCATAGTAGCGTCATGTGAACTCTTTTTGGTTTGCTAGTCAAAGTACATTATTTCATCTTAAAGAATAAGAATTGAAGGTTACAGGAGCAAATAGGAGATCTGGTATAAGTCAGTAATTAATTTTCTATTTCTGTTTTTTCAAGACATATACGTGTGCTGAGATATGCTAAGTACATGAATGTTGTTGCAAGTGTATATGTAGCATATCAATAACCATAGAAGTATGCAAAAAATTATATTCTCTAGGACCATGTGCCCTGGCAATAATGTGCATTTCCTGCTAAATGTTTATCTTATTGTATCTATGTTTACTTAGATGGCTTAATGTGTGCTTTGAAGCTATGGGGCTGCATTTGTGCTTGTTTCCCTGACCAGGGATTATGTGGTAGACAAGCAAATGAGCTCGTTAATGAAATGTGCTGAAGGGAGTTTAACACATTTATATCCTCTGAGTACTCCTCTTCCTCTGGATTGAAGGGTTGTGCTGTTGATAGTGAAATGATGCGTTAGGATGGAGGATGATCAGTGAAAATCCAGTTGGAGTAACTGATAAGGCTTAAGAATTCTTGCTTTGATTGACAATATAATTTAATGATAAGCACAGAGGAGTCTGTTGTTGAACTGGAAACTATGCAAAGAAGATTGCTTGGTGATGTGCACTGTCTTTGCGGGGTAGCTGTGAAGTTACTGAACTAAGACTATCTTTGTTTCTTCTGAAGACCTGAGAACAAGATGTATAACTGTCATAGGATTCTTAAAAATAGCAGAGAAGAATGTGTCCTTCAGATAACCCTCAAAACTTGCTGAAGGACAAAGATCTCTTCTACATACCAAGGCTCAAAATACTGAATTTCAAGAATAGCCTCTGTCGTAGCTGCTGCTGCTGATCTGTGCTGCTGGACTCTGTAAGATCCTTGATTGTTTTGTCCTTCTTCTGATTTATGCACTGTGCTTTCCTCTGGTGTGTTTACTTTAAGTTGTCCTCCACACAGAATTTCTTGTGACTAAATAATACAGGTTGAAGCTCCTTCAGAGCTCTTGGCTATCTCTCTGGCCATAAGGAAATTCACAGAAAAATTAGGCCCATCAAGCCTGAACCATTCTTTCTCTGAGCCCAAGACTTTTCTCTTCTGGGTTCTGTTCTTGGTAGATGTGTTCTTTTGCTGTTTTTTAAGGGATTTCAGAGAGGACAAAATACTCAGTTAAAAAAATAACACACAAGCAAAACACTTTCCTTACTCTGCTGTGAGTATTATGACAGTGAGCATAACAAGAAAAATATGTGTCCATTTAGGGAAATAAAAAAGGCAGGCATTTAGCAGGAATCCGTTTGAGCTTATAAGACTATAGAAAGAATTTCTGATTTGAAACAGGACTAACTGTGCTGACAGAGTAACTGTGCTGACTTATTATACCCAACTAGTTATCATGTGATTGTATTTATAAAATCTCCTTCACAGCTATATGCAATATGATACTGAAAGATTAATCCTTTAATTTCTCTATGATATGTGCTGAATGACATTAAAAAATGCAAAAGATTCTATGTAAAATGGAGAATAACTTAAAGTAGAAGACCAAACAAGGTTTATGGTGTCAGCCAAAGTCCACTGAATTCAATTGCGTGATTTATATCAGGCCCAAAATAACTGAAATTTACAGATTATCAACATGTTCATTTTCTGATTATCAACATGTTCATTTTCTTACTGACTTTCTAATAGAGTAACAGATTTTTCCGACAAAACTGAAAAGTGACTTCATTGTTTTATGAGAGGGAAGTAAGAGCCTCAGATTACACATTGATTTCTGAATGTACAATGCTACATAAACATTTGAAATTACTAAACACCATTCACACGCTTAGAATGTAAGGCAATTGTAAAGATAATTGATCTGCTGTGAAATTTAAAGAAATTTCCAGAAGTTATTTTAGTGAAAAATAATAAATAGTGGATGAAGAACACTTCAAAAGTGTAACATTCTTATTCCACATCACAAGCTATAGTTGGAAAAGGCTGTTAAATCTGATTCCTGCAAATGTAAACCAACCACCTCATGACACATTTTTCAACTGCAGTTTGTAATCTAATTGTAAGCCCAGTTAAAAGACTGATTTAGCAGTAATGTAACCCAGGTTACACCATACAAGTGTGTAGTCACTAGATTCACAATGGTCTGTGCTGTGTGATACGATGTGGATTACCAGGAGTTTAGCAACTCTGAGGAATATAACTTGAAATAGCGGTGTGAGCATTGTTTGATGCTGTTCTGGATGTGTATCTGTGACTTTTGCAGTGGTTTTGCTGGAGGACAGTCAATTATTCAGCTGCTGTAAATCTACCACATTCCAAAACCATCAGTGCATCTGCATTCTTTTGCACAAGCTTATATTTCCTCTTAGAACATACGGCATTATCTTATCTTGATGCTAACAGCAAAAGCATGTAAATCAATTAAATTTATTAAGAGGAGTAGACTCATGAAAAACCTGTTGGATCACATAATGTAAAATTAACTTTGGCTTAACTGAAAAAAAAAAAATTACTGTTTTCTAAAATGGATACTTAGCAATAGATTATGGTATTCGTATTTGGGCCATTCTGTAAAGAAAAGTGCTGAGAATTGATTTCTCCTACTCATATGTGTTGAAAAGGCACTAAAAGCTATGAATCTGTTTTCTGTTCCAAAATCTCATTACCCAGTAGGACATGCAGAAGATATCCCACTGAGCTATGGCGAGCCCACCCATTGTGTCCTGGCCTGAGAGCACCAGTGGTTCAATGAGCAGAGCAGTCGGCTATGAAATGTAAAAGTTGCTAGTTTGAGTCTGATCTGTGTTGACATGCCAAAAAGTAACCCACTGGTTCCACCAAAATGTTTATGGTGGAACCAGTGGGTGTTCTCCCATCAGCCAGGTATGGAGTGAATCCATCACTGGGATCTGGAGCGTGCAGCAGGAGGAGGGAGGGATGCTTTGGGACACAAAATTGCTGTACTAGAAGACAGAAAGATATACTGGTTATGAAATGATGCAAATTGTTTGGATATGAGATTAGCATAATCCGTCATAAGGTGTCATTTTTTCCATTTATAATAGGTTGCAATTATGAAATATTCTCATTTTGAATTGTATATAAAATTCATTTGGTTCATATCATAAGTACCTCTCCAAGCTTATCTATGAATTTCATTATAATTCATAGCTTTCTCCTAAGGTAGCCCCAAACTAATCAGAGCTTTACAAGCTAATCAGCTCATACTGTCACAAGTGGCATAATGCAAGTAATTATGCTTTAATTCAACTTCTAAACAAGGAGGAGAAAAAAATCAGATTGAACTAAAAGAGACTTATCAGGAACTCATTAATTGAAATCATGATTAGTGGAGGATCTATGGGAGAAGATGTGGTTAAATCTCTTAAACTTTTCATTAGGCATGGTAGAAAAATAAGCACATGTACTCCTGTGGTATGTTGACTCAGCCAGCAGCCAAGAACCTGTTATCTCCAGCATCTTTTCCTAATCAAATCTGCTATCACTTCCACATATTGAAAAAAATTTAATCTTTTCTCTCTTAGACAATCTCACTATTAAATATATATGTCCTGGTTTTCTATGTCACATATTATTCAAGTGAAAGGACAAACTGTTTCTCTAAAAGTGCGTAATTTTGACAGTGAGTGAGGATTCCCAGGTCCCGTTCTTCATTGTGTTCTTGAATCCTGGTAAACATATGGACAATAATTGTGTCTGTCTAATATTTATATCAAGACCTGCAAGGAAAGATGATATAAGCAAAAACCAATTTTCCTAGAGAAGCTAACTTTTAGTAGGTCTTTGTTTTAGAAAAATGCTTCTGTAGTTTGGCTGATAATTCAACATGACTGAAAGAGAGAACCTCTATAATCTCACCAGACAAGCCAGGTGAGAGGGGAAGCTTTCAAAGGAAAGGAAAGTAGTAAAAGTTCCACCATTGTATCAAAAATGGACAATATAGTGTCTATTCTGTGTCAGAAATCAGAAACCAAGTATACCTTCTTTTCCTGGAAAATAAATCAATATCAAGTCAGAAGCTTCATCTTATTTAGCACCGGTAGGAATTATTTCTAACTTGGGCTCGTAAGGCTGCTTAGGAGTCAGTCACTGATTCAGTGAGAACTTATGTTGCATTAGAATTGATGATTGAGGAATAGATGGATTAGATTTCACTTGAATATTTGCCTTTGCTATTTTGCAGAAGTAATGAATGGCTTAAAAAGGGTAAATCAGGATAAGACCCAGACACACACAGTCTGTCAGCTCTACAGTTTAACTTACTTGGAAATGAAATTGAGATCCATATGAGAGCATGGGTTTGTAAATGGAAAAACTTTCCTCTTTCACTGGAGTGACTCTAGTGTAATATTCAGGATTTTTTCATGTGCCAAGAAATTCTGCATGATATTGGATTTTTAAATCTTGTTATTTTTAGAATTTACCTATTCTCTAAACTAACAGAACTGTAACTATCTGATGAGACTGAGATACAGGTATTTTAAACCAGTTAAAATAAATACGCTTTTATATAATATATAGTGTCCTTTGGCAATGAGTTCCATCAGTTTAAGTCCCAGAGATTAACAGGATTTAAATATCATTAAAACGTAGATGACTAAATCAACTGTTATGTTCACTTTTTAAGATTAGGTTATATATTCCTGAAGCCTCTAACTGGAGGATATGAGAAGAAATCTCACATTTATCAGGTCTCCAGTGAAACCAACTGCTCAGTTAACCAGACTAGAAATGGGAGAACTTGGTTTGTTCTCCAGGAGTGTGTGATGTGCAACCTGAATGTGAAATGGGCTCTCTCAGTGCTGCAGAGCTGAACACCAGCCTCCACTTGCTGCATTCAGCAAGCAGCTGGAGGCTGGCCCAGGGTGCCAAATGTAAGTGATCAACATTAGTGGCTACATTTATGTCTTAGGGTTTTATAATAGGCACATATGTAGGTAAAGTGCTCCTGAAACTGTGTAGTATTGGACGTTGAAGGATTCTTGAAGAGGGTGAAGAAATTCCAGGCAGATGCTGTTCTGCCTGTAGTAGTAGTTGCAAGTCTGGGTAGTTGCAGTAAATGCAAACACTGCAGTTACATCTATTTTTTTTCCTTTTAGTGCAAGGCAAACTCTGTGAAAGCACAGTACTAAAAAAGTCTCTCTTCTAACCAGCATCTGACCCCAGGCAGCAGCTGCTGACAGTCCCTGCAGCAGCTCCTCACAGTGGGGAGAAAATAGGAAAAACAAAATCAAGAA
Organism: Ptilonorhynchus violaceus; assembly: GCA_013397565.1. Taxonomy (NCBI): domain Eukaryota; kingdom Metazoa; phylum Chordata; class Aves; order Passeriformes; family Ptilonorhynchidae; genus Ptilonorhynchus; species Ptilonorhynchus violaceus. The sequence goes on along the minus strand of VZRJ01008927.1, from coordinate 3,768,718 downwards.
AACTCTACAGTGGAGATAAAAACCAAGTTAAGAGGTGGGGTGGGGGGAAACAAGTGAAGCACAGGAGATGGCACACCACCTCCCACAGACAGACCAGTGCCCAGCCAGTCTCTTAAACAGCCACTTAGGAAGCAAAAAAATACCCCTATCTTTTTCTTCTTCCAGTTTTTATTTCTGAGCTTGAGGATACATGATATGAAATATCTCTTTGGTCACTCTGAGTCAGCTGTCCCAGCTGTGTTCCCTCCCAGCCTGTTGTCCACCCTCAGCCTGGCTGTGGGGGTGTAGTGGGTAACAGAGGTGGCCTTGACACTGTGCAAGCACAGCTCAGCAGTAGCCAAAACACCGGTGTCTTGTCAGCATTGTTGTAGCCACAGATCCAAAGCACAGCACCATATGAGCTGCTGTGAAGAAAGTTAACTTCATCCCACCAAAGCCCCCGATCATACTACTTTTTTTTAGTTTACCTCTGTATATCCTAGTTTACAAATTCAGATTTTTCATTTTCTTTGAGATTGTTTTCTCACTGTAGAGACATCAAATACTCAGTTTTCCTCAGATGGTTGCCACATTTCATTGCTGCTGAGACTCCTTAGCCTATTTGGCTATGTTATGATCTCTGTCCTGTTTTTCACTAGCACACTGAGGCCCATATTTGCTTATGTTACCAGCAAAATCTGTTTGGCTTAGGCTAGGATTCTTCTTGGTACTCCTGGTAGGTCTTCACGGGTCCTTCAAAACTATTCATTTAGGGCCAGTAGAAAAAGTTACTAGCTCTCTTTGTTCAGTTGCCAAATGTCTTTCAAATTTCTCTCCTTTATGATTGCTTTTCTATCCAATACTTCCAAATCATGTCTGTTACAACAGACATCTGCCCCTGTCTTGGCAGATTGTGGCCTCTGCAGGCACACAGAACATGCTCACTTTATTCCAGTTGTCAAAATCATTATTGTGAGATTCTGGGGCAATGCTGCATCCCTATTGTAGTTTACTACCAGACAAGGTATGTCTGGTTTTTAATCAAATTGCTGTGTATAATGCCTAGCTCTAGACTTTGTGTCACTGCATGTTTGCATATACTCTGTATTTTTCTCAGAGCATTTGTGAGCAATTTACTTTTGCCTTTACTATCATATTTCCCTATGACTGGAACCCACTTAATTCCTTCAGTTTCTTAATGTCTTTACTATAGTTGACATCCCACATCCATCCTCATCTTTGCACAAGAATTCTTTCAGGTTACTGGTTTGGAGCAGCTGGATGCCAATTTCACTCCCTAATTCACAGTGCTAAGGGGTCTTTGTAACCCTTATTTGCCTGCAGGAACAGCCCCAACCTTGCACTGACCCACTTATAACTATTACTCTGCCAAGGTCTCCTTGCCCAGCTTCAGACATTCCTCGTGGCTGATTCTGTCTTTTCAAGTCAGTTTATAATCTCCCCTACAGCTTTTCTGCCTTTCTTTTCATTTCTTTAGGTTAAAAAAAATGTTATGTTTTCACATGGAGTGAAATTAGTCATACAATTTGCCCCCTTCACCTGCATTATATGAATGATACTAAAATTCTTGTTGGGCCTGAGGAAAGGAAGTCTTTTGATCTCTTTTCCTTTCCTTGCCATCTCTGGCTCTGGACTTTTGAGCTACTCTCAAGACTTCTCTCTGAGAAGAAAACATTAAAAATTTGCCAGATTTCATCACCTTTAGAAGAAATGAAACATTCCAGTAATTTTAAAATGTTTACAATTTAAAACTGCTAATGATATTATTCAGGGATTTTATATATTGTCTTAAATGTGAAAGGTGCATTACAGAATAGACATCAGTGAAGTTCTTCCACCAAATGTAATTGAAAAAAGTGCTGCAGGACAAGACAAAGATCATTGTGGATGGCTCGTGAATCGTTTGGCAGTGATAAGACTGTTGACTGAGAAGTTAATATATTAAACTGTAATGTCTTCTTTTTTTGATTGATTTAATGTTGTGGTGTTGTTTATACATGTACTTTTTTGGGTGTATATATGAAGTAGGTCACAAGTTTCTGTGAGAACTGTGCAAAGAACCTGAGCCTAGGGAGGCTGGGATAGTAATGAAAGGTAAGAAAATACAGCTAATGAGATAAAGTGAGGGAAAGGGACTTCTTAGTCTAAAAAAGGAAAAGCAAAATGGAAATAAAAATGAAAATATAGAAATTGTTCTAAGAAGAACAGTGATAAGTTGTCCTTCCACCGGGCATGGGAAATTAATTTGATATGAGGAAAGATTTTTTTGATTATACAGGCTTTGAAATGCTGGAGTATTGAAGGAGGCTGAGGAACTTCCCTCAGTGATGTTGAACACACACATGCCAGGATGGGCTAAGTCTGTTTTGGCATTCTTTTCTGCATCCCATCTCTTTTCATATACGAACTTGATTTTTAATGCTACAGTATAGGCAAGACTTTTCCCACTTTTGTTCTCACAGAAAGCTGATTATTAATATTATTAATGTTCAAGTAATAACAACAGTAAAAACCTTGTTTTCTAATTTTTTTTAAATTTTTTTTGAATGTTTAACTTAGGGACACACCACACCTTCCCCCATTCAGTTCAGTTTTGTTCACTCTTACAATTTTATTCGGATTTTTGCACTATATTATGTTTTTCTTCAAGTTCCAGCTCCTTGGCAGCTACGATCAGGTGAAATGTTGCTTCTGATTTTTCAAAACTAGTAAAAAAAATAGTTCATCATGGGAGTGTTTGACTAAACAGCAAACACTTAAAAAATCAAAAGTAAATTATTTCTGAAAGATATTACTATTTGAAAACAAACTCATGCTTTTGGGTATGCCTGAACCACAATATTTGAGGCAGACAGTGCTGAGCCCATCTAGACTGTGCTAAGTTATTTTAATGTATTTCCCCAGTGTTTCAGATAGGAGAGCTGACTGGCACTTACATGACTTCTTGCTTCAGTTCCTACATAGCAAACAGGAAATGTTTTTGTGCAAGTGGCATAAGTGCCGGCTTTTGTTAAAGCAAGAGAAAAAAGATTTTTAGGATAAGGATTTTGGAAATGGAGAGAACTTTATACTGATATAAGTTGCTTTCATTGAAATCTCTGGGTAACAGTGAGCTTGCTGAGAGCAGCTCTGTATTTGATTTACATAATTTGGTTTTTTAATTCGTATATTTTTTGTATGTATTGCAACTTATTATGAAATATCTCTGCCCTGCATATGAGCAAACCCTGAGCCTTCTACATTTGACTGTTACCTGTGAATATATGTAATAGTCATAATTTATTTTTTTGTTTAATTCTGTAAGTACAAATTTTAGGTTGATATAGAAGAGTGTTTCTCACCTTCATTTATCTTGCACTTAGGACAATATTTTTCTGATTTATTTTACTGATGGTTTTGAAAACATATATCTTCTTATTTGCAGGAACCTCTGAATCCCAGACTTCTTTTGGTCTCTCGACTAAGAAAAAATGCAAGATAATTATTCAGTAATTATTATACTTTGAACGTGTTCAGAAATTGGGGATAAAATTCTCCCTTACTAGAGTCAGTTGCCTTTAAAGGGATTAGATCCTGAAGCTGGGATGTTTCCTTTCCTAAGATTGAAGGAAAGTAAATTTTTTTTCTTCATTTACCTTAGGCTGAAATATTATAATGCTTGCATAACTTGTTAAAGTTCTTTTGAAGTTTGAAGAAGTAGAATGAAAAAGATCTCCAGTCTGGCCACTGTTTCTCCAGAAGATGCCTTTGAGTTACCACTGAGATCACAACATGGTTTAGGCTTGCTTTCTTTCAAACCCTGGCAGCCTCAGAGTAAAACCAGCCAGGGCTAAGAAATTATCCTCCTTCTCCCATTGTCTCTTAAATTTTAATGTTTCTGCAAGGGGCTTAGGGGCCTGGCCTTGATCCAGGCAACTATTTGGATTTTGGGAGTTGTCACCCATATAAAACGACACACTTGTGTGCTGTTCAGCATTTCCCTTGTTCAAACCCTGAAAGATTAAGATCTTGATCATGATAATTTCTACCATGCTAGAACAAAGGTGCCCAAGCTGCACAGTCCTGGAAACTGGGAGGCTTTAGTGGAGAAGCCACACTGCACATTTTCTTTCTTGCTACACTCTTTCTTCATCATCAGTTACTGACTGTGACTCTGAGAAATGAGACACTGAGGTCAGATCTGTGATCTGCTCCCGTGCCACTGGTGTTAACAAGTTGAAGTTTTCTTTCCTGGCTGAAATGTCACTCTCTCAGCTGACAGGAGGCGTGTCTCCTTAATCTTTAAAATGAGAAATCAGCATTGCTTCACTTTACCAAACAAATAATATCTGAAGACCACAAGACTGATGAATATGCCTTTAGTCCTGGTGTTGCAAACTGTTGAGTTGCCAGGGAACAGAAGGTGAGATCTTAGTGGCAGTAATGGCAGTGGGCCCCTTATTTTTCCTGTATTATTTTCCTGGGACCAAGTGTTTTAGATGATGGGTTCAGAATTTTACTGCCCTGCTTATCTTTTAACTCTATTATTCCAAATAAAAAGTGGGACTAAATATTTTAATAAAACATATTTAGTAGGAGATGTGGAATGCTAAGAGAACTAATCTTAAGGGTATGAAAAAGACTCCCACTGCTCTGAACCACTTGTAAGCATACTTAATGCCAGTCCCATATGTCTAATATGATGGGAAAAGATCTTGATGTCTTAAAAGAAGTTGCTGGTTTATTAATATTCTTAGGATGTGTGTTTTTCCAGACCTCATTGCTGGAGTGATTATTCTAATTATTGTTAAATACAGTCAGAAACTGTCAATAAATGTAACTGAAGTAAAAGATTGTTTCAAGAATCCTCATAAAACTTCTCAGTTCATTCAACTATCAGATGAGCAGGTTGGCTAGCAATAAATCACACATTATAAGTGACAGTTGAATATCTTTTATTTCGAGTAATAGACGAGTAAAAGATGTCAGAGAACACTAAATTTAATTGATAACATTAAATGATTAATAATGGGTGAAATCTGAAGGTCCTTCCTTGGTTTTTGATTCAGTGCTCTACTTTAATGGAAGCTGAATAAACATTAAGTAACAACTGATTCTGAACCTCAAAATGTGACCTAGTAATACTTACCACTTATGTTGTGCTCTAAACTTTCACAGCTCTTCTGTAGGTCAAATCTTGAACACAAAGGGGCTATTGAAGTGAGCATGATTTGGTCAATTAACCTGTTAAATCTTTGCGTGCAAGGCAGTCAGAGGCCCGCTGTGGTTTTGGAGAGGGGTTACTCAGATCCAGCAATTTACAATATGTTGAGAATCCCACAGAGGTTGTATCCGAGTAGGGGCCTTGTTGGACCCCTGCTTCTTGTGGAATAATAAATCACGTGTAACTTTTCAATTGGAAAAACATATTAACTTGTCTGCTACTCCAGCTGGAAAGAATAAAATCATAATGTTTTATGATAAGTTGCATATATTTCTTGTATACGTGCCATTTGTGAGATATTTTTCCCCTGAAGTTGAAACCACAATGACACGAAGAAACAGGATTTTATAATGCACCATCCATGGAGATTGGAGGAATATTAAGGATTAATTAAAAGCATAAGTCACCAAAGTTGATTAGAATGCAAACTAGGTCTAATTTCATGCAGGATCCATTAAAGGCAGCCAAGGTTGTAGCAGAGAGACAAAAAAGACTGAAGAGCTGCTATATTTAGGTGAAAAAAATACTCTAAAGGCAAAAATCCCACAGATGGGAGATGAAGGGTCAAAGTGACAAAGGCAATAGGAAGCACAAACCAAAGTGGGGAATACTGTTGCCGGATTTCAGTCACATTGAAGGCTTCTCTGAGGTGACTTATCAGAGCAAGCTAAGCAGTATTTGGTTGGTATTGCTGAATGTCCTTGAATCCTACTCTTATGGAGGTGGAAGTGCCCGATTGCTTTTTGCCTGGACAGTCCATGTAGGTCTCTCACACCCTGTCTAGTAGGCAAGATAGAGGCAGAGTGCTAACAATGGCCCAAGCAAAATCAGTTTTGTGTGACAGTGGTATTCCTATTGTCAGCTTTGGAACGCTGTTTCCAGTTGGTGTGAATCGTCCGCCATTCTGATTCTTTCTGCTGGTGCTCCCTGAACATAGCCTGTGACTGTAGCTGACTAGGAAGAGAACTAAGCTTTTCTACTTATACCAGGTAAAGTTATGTATAGGCACACCTTCTGTTTAAATTGTGAAGTTGTGAGCAGCAGGCATAAGTATTTCTCCTTCAAAAATCAGCATGACATGATTTGATTTGTTTTTAATAAAACTTTTGATATCATTCCTGTGTTGTGGGTATTAGCAATTACTATGCTGCTTTTGCCTTCCTCTAAAGTTTTCTACATGCTAATAGCAGCTTCACTTACTAATTTCCAGCACCATGCCTGCAGCCAGCTGTATCATCACAATTGCTCAGCCATTCAACTCACTGTAGTTATTGGTTTGATGGATTACAATCAGGATTTTGGTCCCAGAGCAGCTTTGCAATAGCAATCAATGCTGAGCATGACAAAGTGTATCATCCTGAACTCATATTTGGCTAACTGGCAGCATTTCATCTCACTTGACCACTGTAGCTTTCTGTCTTTTTAATCACAGTAAGGGGTTTGAAGCCATTTGTTGGTATCTCTGGAACAAGTATCAGAATTGCATTTTACTGTACCTTTAAGTCCCACATTAGATTTTATAGTAAGTCTCCTGTCTTCTCTCTTTGGAGAGCCATTTTAGAAGAAATATGTATAGGCTTGTCTTTTCTTCATTGCTTTTTGTTGTTTGGGCCTTTGTTCTTGGAAATGCAGCTGTCCCTTTACATAATTTAGTTAAATGTAACAACTGCTTCCTATCGTCTTTGATTATGCAGCTTGGTGTTTCTGGGACTTACGTTTTGATATTGAACCTAGTCAAGTTTTATTTTTAATTTACAGCTGTTACAGAAATACAAATACACAGCAAGTATTTGTTGAGAACTCTTCATTAGTTCTCATGGAGAATATAAAACTGGGAATTTTCACACAGATGTAAGTGCTATCAAATCTCCACAGTCCTGGGGATGTCATAGGTAGCAAGGGTGAACCATTTAAATACTAAAGCAAGATCTATATTGTAGAAAATAACAATTACATTCTCCTACTACTTTGTGTGGACATTACCCATCATTTTGAAAGCCCTGTTAGACATGCCTCCTCTCCTTCAACTTTCTAGTTTTAACAAAAGGATAAATTATGTGGATTTGATTGGCAAAATTGCCAGACATCCTCTGGTAAGTGCAAACTTAGTCTCCATTTAGGAAGCTATTTGCACTTCTGCTTGATATTTGTAGTCTAATTTAATGAGGTGTAGGAGAGAGGAGAGTGCTTTGAAACCTAGCTCAGCAGCTTCAACATTTATTTGTTCACATGGGATATTCTGTTTCATGGCTCTTGAAGATCTTTTTGATAAGTGAAGTTCCCAAAGATGATACATAATTTTTTTCTTTAGTTAATTCAGACTTTTCAGTTGTGGAGCTATGCCATTCGGCTCATGGTTTGTAGGGGTGAAGGTGAAGTTTTTGAACTGTGCCTGCAAAACAATGTAATCTGTACTGTAGCACTTAATACTGCTGCAGCTAATAGGTGTTGGATGTGGCATGGGAGCTGTGGGAATAATGGGCGTCTGCACATAAATATTAGGCTACTTTTTCAATGTTGAATATCCAGTTTAGTAATTTTTGCAACCATAAACAATGATGCATACTGAAAAGCAGCTTTTTTAACATAAAAAACCTGTTCTACTTTGAAGGGTTTATTTAAAGCTGGGAATCAGATGGCATAACTGTTGCAGCCTGCAGCTTCACTTTATCTCCTGTCTCCATTTCTTTTTGTCTGCCTCTGTTCCTGTGCAGATATTAACTCTTGCTTTGCTGTAGACAAAATACAGCTTATACAGTGTTTGTGACATAAGGGGTGGAACAGCTAAGTACTTTGTTATTTTGTGGTCAGCTCAGCAGGATAAACTTGGATTACATGACAGGTTTTACAAGAGGGAACAGGTTGTTCAGGTAACTGTCTTCCAAGACCTATATGAGCAAACTACACTGTTGGGTGGAGAAGACCATCTGGATCTTTCATGATGTTTACACACACACACACACACACTGAACTTTTTGTCTAGAAGAGTAAGACTTGCTGCCTTCTGCTTCCCCTGCATCCACTTTGTCTTCTCAACCTTCCCTTCCAGTTGTTTTCCAGCCTGTTTGTGCCAGAGTTCTGTTTCACTAAGCCTTGCTCTCCTGCCTTCTCTATCTCCTCCCAGTTGTTTCTACTCAGGAATGGTGGGAGAACTACTCTCAGTTGTTTATTCATGAAGCTTTGAGGAATGGGATTGGTGGAGGAATTTTTTAATGTCACAGTAACTCCTTAATTATTTGACTGTGTGGAGTCAAATAGATAAAGAGCCTGAACCAGCTAGGAAGTGATCATATTCCTTAGGTTATTTGTCTGTGGCATTATCTCCCTCTGGTTTTTATTCTTTAGACAAGATCTGAAGTTTTATTCTTTGGACAAGATCCAGAGTAAATCAGAAAATGAAATTCTGATGCCCCAGCAGCCTCCTCCTGCACCAGTTGTCCTATTAATATTGATAACCTATTGGTTATGCAGATGTAAAGTACAATGATGGCTGGCATGTTACATGTTCTTGACTACCCTTTGGTGCACTCCACTTCCTGATGAACCTATTGTAATTTCATTGTACCATGTTCCTTCTTGGCAATCATACATGTCCTGTAGGCAGCAGCAACATGCTGATCCCTGCATTTGTCTGTGAGCAATAAAAGAAGATGCAGATAGTTTTTTGGGCATATTTTACTCCAGCAAATGCTTGATCTGAGTTTTGTTTGATTATTTTTATGCAAGTTGTACTGCAAATCATAATCAGCCTCTTAATGTTCAGTCAGCCTTTTGTTCCACCTTTTCATTAAACTTCATATCAGATGGAGCTTTTAGGGCACAATGCAAAATCTGGCCTCAAACATTAGTTTCTATTAAGATTCTGAATTTGGAAGTGAACTGTCAGTTCAGAGGGAAGAACAGGGCAGAACAAAATGGTCTTTGCCTTGCTGCCATGGTAATGGCAGTGAAGTCCTGATAAGTAACAGTATCCATCTATGTGTGAGTTAACTCCTTATGTATTCTTCAGGGAGAAGTACTCTGGCATAGAATAATCTTTTTCATAAAAACTTGAAGCCAGCCTAAGGATTTTAATTAATATTCTTGAATAAAAAATTGGGTCGCAAACGGTACATATTCATTACGTTTTAGAAGATTTGGGGACCATGACTACAGAAGTATTGTCTGAATTCTGTGACACGTGGTAGGGCACTTGTACAAAGGATGATCCCAAAGCTGGTGGGTTTTTATACTGCATATATTCATACATACATATATATATATATATATCTTTTTCAGTTTTGTCTTCTGGGTTTTTTAATGTTATCTCCTTTCTGGTCTTTGAGAGTAGCAGGCTGTGTTTGAGCATTAAATCAAGTAACTGCACCTAGATGGATTTTGTTCTTGTTTTAGCCAGAGTGTTGTTTTAAGCAGATTAGATTTATTTTTTTTTAATTTTAGGATAACTTTCAACAGCTACTAAAAGGTAAGATTGGGGTGGGGGGCTTTGTTCAATTCTCACACAGCCTTCCTGTGCAGCCATGAGTGAGGCACTTTCTGAGCTGGGGCTCTCTCCTTGTTAAACAGAGGTGCTGCTTTGCTGGTGCAGAAGCCATGGGGATGCTTTCCTTTTGCTTTTGAGAAATTTGGATTCTACAGTGTTGAGCCTTCACTTCAGTCTTTCAGAGAGAGCACAAATCTATGCTTGGCATAATTCCATATTAAACTGTAATTTACCTTGTTAATTTCTGAATCACATTGCTGACATAATATGATCGCTGGACTTCTAAAGCACACTGGTGATTGATCAAACCTTGGGGGTTTTGATACCTTTTAGATTTTTCTGTAATTACTATGTTTTAGTACTTTCCTTTAATTTCCTTTGTGCTGTGTAACAACACTAAAGCTATAATACTTGCATTTACTGTTTTTTTCCAACTTGGTTATATGTTTCTGCCTGTTGATCAATGCTTCTTTCGAATACCGTCAGACACGTCACTCTATCAACAATAAACTCAACTGCCAAACTCCTGAGTTAGTAGTTAAATCATAACTCAAACGTGCCACTTTTTTTATTTACATTACTTCCCAGTTAATGGGAAGTAAGATCAAGAAGTTTCAAGATCATGCTGATCTTGAAACCACACTTCAAAGCACTGAATAATTTTGTTCTTCTCTTTTTCCTTCTGGCTAGGATTATCTTGTGCAGATGACTTTTTGATGTGAAGGAGACCAGAGCAATGTCCATATGCAAAGCCAGTCCTTGAGTGTGGTCTCTACTTTGCATCACTTCCTGTTACACACATTTTTTCATTACACCAAAATAAGTGTCAGCTAAACTCACATACATCTCCAAATGGCAGTGGAATACTTTGTTATCAGATTCAGTGTTTAAGGGAGATTGTCTTGATTTGTACGATTAGTAAATGATATGGGTTTTTTACCTCAAGATTTTTGTTCGAATTGAGCCTGGCATACTCATAGCAGAAAGTAAATTGTCATCTATAAACTCAACCAGCCCCATGGAAAAAAGTTCAAACTGTTGTAAATTATTCTTGTTAGCAGAACAGAGAATAGGGCAAGGGCTGAAGAAGCATTATGCACACTGCTTAGAACAGAACTCTCAAGCAGAAATTGGAATTGCTACACTTTTTGTGAGGCTTTTTTTTTTTGTCCAGTGGTATGAGAGAAAGGATTGTAAATAGTTTCTACTGTAGATCATCTTGCACTGCAAAACTTGGAAGCAGATCCACATCTTTTAGATGTCAATTTTTCTCATCTGCATCTGTCCTTAGTTCCCACATGAGATTAATCAGACACTAGGACTGAATCCACTTTAGGGAAGTGGAACAACATTTAGTAAGTAACTAAATAAATTAATTAAAAAGTCATGGTGTACAAATTCAAGATTCTCATAGAGTTGCAGCATTTGTACACCACATCTTTAAAGCTGGAGAAGTTTGCACACTGGACTATGACACAGTTCTGAGTTTGCATGTTTTAGAGTTAGAGTCATGCAAAAGAGAAGGGTTTTTTTGCTAATTTTTTTCAGTCAGTGTGTTTGCTTTATCATCAACACTGAGTTGGCTGTACCCCTTTTAAAGTCAAAAGGGGAGAAGTGACCTCTGTCAAAAACAGCTCTCACAGCACCTTGCTTACTTGTGCCTAGAAAGACAAGGCCATTGGTTATAAAATGGAGTCTGCAATGTTCAACAGCTCTCATTTAGCTTATGACGTCTGATTTTCTGCTAACAGTACCAAGTCCAGACAGAGGACAGCAATCTACTGGTGCTGCCAACTAAGTTCCCTGTTCTTTTGTTGGTGAAGTTTTGGGGTGGCCCAAGCCCTTTTGGAACATAAAGCTGCTGGAGTCAGACAGTGGCACAATGCCTCTGGGTTATTGAGGGTAGTTTTCTTTACAGGCAAGTGCTGCAGGAAAGTAATGCAAGTAACATTGTGACAAAGTCATCACTGCACTGGGGATTTTCACAGTTTAACTTCAGGCACCCAAGTCTAGTGATTATGGGGCTGAAGGCTCTCGCAGAGTCAGTGGGACACCTATAGCTCCCCTGACAGCCCAGGCACTGAGGCTGCTGGCTTATGTGCTCGACTTGGATGCCTGAAGCAAAACAGTGATATCAGCCTCTTTAGCCCAGGGTCAAGCTCAACCACAGAGCAGGAGTCTACCACTGCTGCTAATAGAGATACCTCTTTGACTGTTTCTTTAGGGCTGAGCACATACCAGCACCCTGAACGCATGGTAAAAGTCCTCAAAAAGACGAGCATTAATCCAGCTTCAACATCCCAGGACTGCAAGCCATTATCAGGAGCTCTTCCAGCCAACCACAGAACCACAGCCTTTTTTTTTTTTTTTTTTTTTTGAGATTGGCTGGTATCACTGAGAGCTGTCTCTCTATCTTTCCCCTTCTTTTTGGATGCTCCTTCGGTACCATGAAGGCTGTGGTCTCTAACTATTCCATATGTAAGTATAGAATATTTTTTCTTCCTATGCCTTTCCACCTATTGATGAATTAAGAGCTTGTGCCAAAAGAAACTGAAAGAGCACATAAGATATCAAGCCTCATCTTGTTCACACACTCTGCTACAGCCCAGAATCTGCTGCTGTGCAGAGTGCCCTTCTCTTGAGTCCTGGGAACCGCAGTGAGGAAGAGGATGAGGTTGCTCACCCTGTGTGTTGCTTAAGCAAGAATGGGTGCCAAAGTCAGAGTCAGAATCCCAGGACCTGATATATCATGGTGTATTGTTAGCTGTGTTTGTTTTGGGGGCTTTTGGTAATTTTTCTTCTAGGTTTTTGTCTCTCTATTTAATTATCCTTTTCATTACTGATTTCCTGACTTAATCTGAATGTGCATAAATCTCCACCACAGATTCATCATCTCTATAGAAAGCGCTTTCAGAGTGGTTGTGCAGCTTCCCAGAAAAGGGACACTGTTGGAAAATGAAGCTTTCAGATTCAACAATAAGCCCACTATTATGCTGATTTTTGCCAAGCTTTCCCTCACTTCTTTCCCATTTACTACAAGAGTGAGCTCAACGCTTCTTTTTGTTTGTTTTCGAACTTCAGTCATTCTTAAGTGTTTACCACCCTGCTCAAGTCCACTCACTCTGAAACATTAGACACTGCAAGATACAGCTGCATTGCTTCTGGAAGCAGAAAATGCTCAGGTTCTTCTTTTCAACTGCATGCTTCTGTGAAGGTTTTAACCAGCCTCTTTGCTAACCTTAAAAAAAGTAAAAATGAAAATATTCCTTAGAATATTGCAGTTTGACTGTCACAGTCATTTGAGGACTTTGTACTTTTAACCAAATGTGAGATCTCAGAAGCAGTTGAAATTATCTTTGATATAAAAAATCTCATTGCAAAACAGATTTTTGTTTATATAGTATATAGTCTGCGTGCTCATAACCATTTAATCAAATTCAGGTCTTGTCTGAGCAAACATAATGGCCATTGACTTATGTGTGGATTGTGAATTATTCTTTCTGAATTTGACCTGCTTTGAGAGCTAAAAGAGATGCTGTCCTTGGGTTTTTTTGTTGGTTTTTTTTTTAGGTTTTTGGTTTGTTTTTTTTTTGCTTGGGATCCCACAGGCAAATGGAGAGGGGTTCCTGTTTCTAAATTTTTTCTGAATGTTGAATACAACTTTCTGCAACATGTAGGAACCCACCCTCTCTAGGGTTTTGGTCCAGTGTGGCTGTCAGAAGTTTTTATAGTTATCATGAATTTTCTTCTTTCCATGTTGATATTCTATATAATGCTCTTTGGGATTCCACACAGGTCCCTTGAAAGGATCTTCTGTCTTGTCTTTGCTTGGCTGCTTTCTCCTAAGCCAAGCATGTAAACATGTATCTCCTGAAGATATATCCCTGTTAATCACTTCTGGTGCCTCTCTTTGAACTTCTTTCCATTAACGTTCCAGTTTTTAACTGCTGTTAACAAAAGCCAGGATAAAATGTTATTATCAGCCCTTCTCTTGGCTTAAAAGACCCGTTACATTTATACCCTAGATGAGCAACTGCTGTACAACATGAACTATGTAATGTGCTGTTTTCCATATCTTCACCCTCAGATCTGTTGCCAGACCACTGTGACTGTACCAGTTTATTTCCAAATTTTTGTGTTGAATCAATTTTCCCTTGTTGTGAGCCAGAAACAGTTTTGAGCTAGGGGAATTTCAACTGATTTAATTTGTTGCCAATTACCAAACTTTTGATTACTGATTCTGGTATTGAAACCAACAAATACATAGAGAGACACACCTCAGCTCTCTTCCAGACACCTCTCCTCCCTGCTCCGTGGTCTCCAGTGCTGTTGCTGCTCCACATGGCACACAATCCTTTTGGTGAGGCAATAGACTTCACTGAATAGCAGGAGATGACGCTTTGTAGTCAGTGCATTAGGCAGGACTCAGAAGACCTGTGCCTTATTTCTGCAGCTGAGAAGTTCTCTGCACCATTTCTTTCTATGCTATTGTCTCTTACCTATAAGCCAGGAAAAATGGCAGTGACCTGCTTCAGGTGGTACTTTAAAACTTCTTAACCAAGAAGCAGTCCAAGAGGATGTGGTGTTACTGATGCAACTGAAGTCTTGGAGTCTGTCAGTCTTGTGGGAGCAGTAGGTGTTTGAAGAAGCGAGGAGATAGAACAATTACATAGGGATATATTTTATTACCTTTGTGTTCATTTGGCTCCTGTTCCATCCCTATGCCCATCAGTAATCAAGTGGGACAAGACACGAACCCATATCATGTGTGAGGGATGTTCTTCTCCTTCAGAAACAACGACTTTACAAAGGCTGTGTTGTGACATCCCTCTGGATTACTGCAGCTCATCTGATGTTAGAGTGTGACATGTCAGTTTTCAAGGTCCTTTTCATGACAGGTTACCAGCTGCTGGAGCTTCCATGTCAACTGGATCTCAGTTAAGAAAATCTTTAAAGAAAGGGGGGGAGGGGTGTGGTATTTTTAGCCTGGGTCATCTCAGTGCTCTGGTCTATGGGTAGATTTCAAAAACTGAATAGAATAATAGATTACAGTGCTAGGATGGAGTCAGGGAGGCTGCAAGAGAGCAAGAAATCATTAAGACACCTTTCCTGCCAAAGTTACTGTATTATACAGTTACACCTGGAGTATCTCATAATCTTTGTCAGACACACTGAGGTCTAGAAATTTCTTTCTTCTTCTGCAGATGGGAAACTGAGGCAGAGAGAAATTAAATGAGTTGTGTGGGGTCACATCAGAAATATGACCACAGCTGTGTAGGAAATACCGTGAACTAAGGATTTAATGCAAAACCCAAAGCTGGTGCTTTTACCACACCCTCTCACTTCCAACATAGCCCAAACATTCCTGCTGGGATTCTTAATTGTTGTTGATTATCATTTTACCTTTATCGATTACTAACCTCTACATAGAAAGTGAACCACTGCAATGTGTGTTAACCATAAGGTTCATACTGCTATTTGGCATAAACAAAAGATAAGAACTAAACTCTGGGCAGCTGGTGGCCTCTTTTTGAAAATGTAAGCTCAGCATACAGTCAAATACACTTCAAGTCAATGCTTATTTGCACATTTGCTGCAAAAATTAAAAATCTGGTGGAGTAATGCTAAAATTCCTTCACTGCTGCTGTAGAATCTGTGTCACCTTGTCTGGAGATCAGCTTCTAGATATTGGCCCATTATTTCCTAGAAAAAAAACTTGACAGATGTTGCATCAGTCTCTGTATGAAGGGCTCCTGTTGCCTGAAGATTTGAGGCAGCCATTCATGACCCTCACTGCAGAACATACATGATCCCTTTTATGCTCCCATTCCAGCCTCTACTTTTAGTTGCTTTGGTTGGCAATTTCCTTCTGCCAGCTTTTGTGTGCACCTGAAGGTTTCCCAAAGCTGTTGTTCCTCCTCTATTTGTTTACAACTGCCTTGTACTTAGTGTTTTTTTCACTTGTGTTTAGAACCCAGAAAACTCCTCTGCAAAACTGACCAAATACACCATTTCTCACAAGAGTGGTAAATGAAAAAAAAACTCTCAAGAATTAATTTCAGTATACACAGAGTATAAAAACTTAATTGGAAAATACATTAAAAAGTAGGCCACTTAATTTTTGTTTAACTTTTCTAAATAGATTTACAGTTCATCTTAATTATTTAAGTCACTACTTTTTCAAAAGCCAAAAGTAAAGATCTGGAAAGGAGTTTCAGTTCAGGTTTTTCTTCCCGCTATGCTGTCACACAAAAACCTAAGCTATTTCTGGCTGTTCTTATTTTTAGATTGTTCTTCATATACCATTTACCATCATTGAAATTAATGAGAAAATAAAAGGAGTGACCTTTGGCTAGGCACATACAGTTTATGCATGAGCTAAACAGCAGGATCCTTTTTCATTCTTCTTTTTCCCACATTCTCTTTCTCCCATCCAGATATAATTTGTAAAGCCTTTAGAGCCTTTCATCGTATGTGTTTCCACTGTGTTCCTTTAGCTGAGTCTCAGATCCATGATTCACATCTATTCTCTTGTGCTGAAAGGTCAGCGGCACCCTTGTTTTATGAATATAATCCATCGTTCTCTTGAACTTCAGAATCGTTTCCAAAACTCCCAGGGAAAATTCATACAGCTCAGGGTGCAGATAAATGTTAGCATTATTATAAGGAGCACTCTTGCTACACAAATACAAGCCTTGACATTCCAACTTGCTGTTTAAAATAAACCAGCATTTGCTAAAGATCTGAATAGTTTTCAAGACATGATTCCAAGCGAAGACATAATTCTCAACCTGTGGCCTCACCAAAACATTGAATATGTGGTTCATGCCCACCTTTCTGCAGCAGGTGGGCAAGTCCATTCAACAGGTACTTATTCATTGAAGCCACTGGACTGAATAGAGTAGAAAGTGCCCAGAGAGGTTCCTCAGGCACTGCTGTCACAGTGAACCCTGCACTGTCCCACTGCGGCGGTTCCCTGCCAGCCCTCACTGCCTGCCATGAGGAAGCGCTGCCACCTCTGCCTGATTTGGAGGGTGGGTTGGGTACATTTTTATTATAAATTGCATCTTGAATGATTTTCAGTGCTGCAGTTTGGGAATTCCGGGGTGAAAACAGTATGGCCCAATTGTTGCATCCAAACTGTTTGAAGGTAAAAGAAGTTTGTTTCCTGGCTGAGGGTAGGGAGTCAAGTAGAGGTGTGCTATTTGTCCCATTTGTGCCAGCTGGAAAAGAGGTATGCAACCATTTTGAGAGGGAACACTAGGATTTTCCAGTACTTGTGGCACACATTGCTAACAAAAATGAGAACTGGTGTGTGTTTGGGTTAAGGGAAATGCTGAGGACAGTGCAAGACATCAATACTGATAGTAAATCCAGATTATGGTTGTTTATGAAAAATTTGCTCTCTTTTCTGTTTTTTTTTGTTGCAAGTGTATGGTTGTACCTATGCATTCTTAAATTTACGTGGATAGTTATTTATTGCTCCTTTAGCTCTGTGTTAACCCTGTGTATTTTATTTGTAGCTTTTAGGTGGTATTTTAAAACACTGATTACTGAAAAATTTGTGGTGAATTTTTATATTCTCATTGTCTGCCGTGAGCATTCAGAGATTACAGAATCACATAATGGGTAAGGTTGGAAGGGACCACAGTGGGTCATCTGCTCCAACCTACCTGCCTCAAGCAGGGTCATCCCAGAGCACATGGCACAGGATTGTGCCTGGATGGTTCTTGAACAGGGGCTCCACAACCTTTGGGCAATCAGTTCCTGTGTGTGGAAATAAGTTCTTTCTCGTCTTCAGGTGGAATTTCCTGCGCATCAGTTTCCCCCTGCTGCATCTTGTCCTACTGCCTGGCACCACCGAGAAGAGCCTGATCCATCCTCTTGGCACCACACCTTTAGATATTTATACACATTAATGAGATCCTATCTTGGTCATCTCTTCTCGAGGCTGAAATTCATCTGCTGGCAGTGACTGATGTTGCCTAATTCCTTTTGCTTACCGAGAACTTCGTGAATAGTTCTTTACATGAGGCCCAGCAGTGTCACTGGGCTTCGCGGAGATTATTTCTGCGTGGCAAGCGGGGCACGCGTGAATTATGTGCCCGCGGTTGAAGCCTACCCTGGGCCCAGGGGGCAGCTCTCCGTCCCCCAGAGCGTCCCCGGCCCGCAGGAAGCCCACAAGCCCCGCAGTGCTCCGGGATCCGCGCCTG
>VZRJ01008927.1:3728083-3750741 GCA_013397565.1 Ptilonorhynchus violaceus | reverse complement strand
CTCCCTGGACCCGCCCGGCGCGCGCTGGAGCTGGATCCGCCAGCGCCCGGGAGCCGCTCGCCGCCGCTGGCTTTCAGCCGCCGCTCCGCCAGCCGCCGGAGCCGCCGGAGCCGAAGCTGGGCTGGGCTGGGCTGGGCTGTTCAAGGCTATTCGGTAACAGCCTTGGCCATAAATGATTAACAGCGCGCCCGGGGAGCCAGGTGTCGCCGAGTGCAGCCGCCCGTGCCCGGCGCGCTGAGCCAGCGGAGCGTTCGGTCCCGAACCGCCGCCGGGGGCTTTGGCACGGCTGGAAACGCTGCTGCCAGCGCTGCCGCACCGCAAGGCAGGCACGGAGGTTGCCATGCCCCAGCTGCTGTTTCAGCAGAAATCCACCCATTTGGCGTTCTTTTTTTAGGTGTGCCAAGGTAAAAGACCACCAAGGTGATAGGGGGGTTTTTTGTTATTGCTTTTGTGTTCAGTTTAGGGTTGGTTGGTTTTTTTAAGTCTTTGTTGTCTTTTTTACTATGCATTAAAAATTATTAGGTATGGAATCCGTTGATAAGCAGCGGCAGCTGGCAGTACTCTTTTATTCTCTATCAGAATGCATTGCCTCCTTTGTTGAGCTGTAAATTAATAGTGTAAGCTTTTTCCCCACCCTCAGCCTCATCATTCGAAAATGTGAATCACTTGCACCACCAGATTTGTTTTCTTTAGGAGCTAAGAGGCACCGCAGAAAATCATTCTGTTTCATTCCAGGTCACATTCCACTGGATTGATTTGGTTGATTTCAGCTTGAAAATGTGCTTCAAGGCAACTAGTGATCTTTTGTGGGAATTCTTTTTTTGTTAAGTTTTAAATTTGAGTTACCAGTATATGCATAAGGCATCTATTTCTGTTTCTTTGAGTTCCTGATTGGGTTATAAAGTATTTTCCAAAATGTGATGATTCAAGAAGATAAGCTAAAAACTTTTTATGTAGAAAGCGGAAAAGACTGCTGCTTGTAGAATGTCAGGTTAACTAGGAATGTACTTGCACTGGCTGTGAAAGAAATCCTGGATGGTAACCTGTTGAATGCCACCAACCAGAGTCTTCAAGCTGCTGTGAGCAGGACACTGTGCCCTTGCGACAATTGTTTCTGTAAATGCAGTCAAACCGTGCAAATGCAGAATGATTTTCAGGTCAGAACAGGTTGATGAATTTAGTGAGCCACCATCACGAACTGCTGGGGCTCAACACTGCTGCTTGCCTGTGAGTGTTCTCCCATTAATTGTGCTAGGGGAGTGGAAGGAGTTTGGCCCTTTGAGAACAGCAGGATCTGTTAAATGTAATGAGACGCTAATCAAGATAAGGCTTGTACTGTGTCAGGTGCTGTATAACCGTGCAAGGAGGTAAGGTCACAACTCTGGGAAATTTACTGTGTAAGAAAGTGTTATGATTAAGATGAATTAAATTAAGTACCCTTCAGAATGTTCTCAGGGTTATCCTTAAGTAAAGGGTCTGTTTCCACGGTCATGCCCATGCAGATGCCTGAGAAGAAACACATGCTTGAGAATTATTGTTTTGTCTGACATATAGTAATGAGCCTAAAAATTGAACACAAGCATCTTTGTGTGTTGAGAGAAGTTTGGTTCTGAATATAGATCAGTTATTCTTATCTAGTCCTTCTTCTTTGAAGAAATGGAAATGAGGCTATGTCAGGACACCTTCCTACTGTTTCCCAAATTTTAAGGAAATACATGTCTGAAACTCAAATTGATTCAGGCCTGTTTTTAAGAGAAAGCGCAAAAATTCCAGTGGTCTACAATGTGTTTTATATTTTATTCAAATTTTTCTCTAGCAGTCATAGAAATACCAGAGTTGAGTCTGTCAGTAGTTGTAGGCAACCTGTATTTGGTATTAATTCCCACAAACTGTTATATTTTTGTACCTTTTCACCCATGCGCATGGCTTCTGTTGTCATTCTAGGGGACTGCATTTCCTGGTGTGTTTTCAGAGGCCACGTCTTAGAGGTCTTTAGACACTCTTAGCAATGTTAATTATGCAGAATATAAAAAAGTCCCCACCTCTGTCATTTTCTCAAAACAATCTGCTGTGGTGCTTTACAAATCTAAAGGAAAGGTCAAACTCCACTTTTCATTGTGCACTGGAGGATAAAAGTAAAGCTGTGTAATGACTTGGAGCAAAGACCCAAGGGCAGTGATACTTTGCACAAAGATCTAGGGAAGAAAAAAACCTTATAGTTAGCTGTTAATTGTAGTTGATTTGTAGCTAGTATCAAGGATTGTATTGTCCACGTTACTCTTAGGAAATACGACTTCTGTTTGATGCTACTGTCTCCTCCATGTTTTTCTGCACTGTTCCAGTCCTTCAGTTACCCTGTTCCTTCTGCCTTCTTTTTTCAGATGGTTCACTAGCTTTCTCACGGTTTTCTTCATCTAATATAAAAACAATAGTGAAATAGTTAACTTTGGTAGTGAACTACCTTTATTTTAGACTGGGCAGCTTCTCTTGCTAATAGTTGTTTGAAAGCAATGCTCCATATCATTATTAAATCAAAGAATTTGGTTCTGAACTTCACTGAGACTGGCAGGGGGCTTTGCACGTGACACCTATATGGCCTGTGAGTTTCTGAGACCTTGAGCTTCAAGATGTGCGGCATTGTTTTGCTTCTACTTTGCATTGGCAACGTTCTTTACAGTCCTGAGAACTGTACGCTCTTGTTTTGGAGAGCATGAGGAGATGAGGGGGTGTGTAGTTACCTTGGAGGGTGTATTTGTCATGGCAGGACTTTTACTTCCGATATATATATGAAAGTGGCATTGTGGATGCTTCCTACAGCGAAAACTTTGACCCTTGTGCACTCTTGTAACATGCCAAGGACCAGCTCCTTGCCAGATGTAATTTGATAAAGTAGTCCGAAGAGCTAAATGCAACTGGCACCTTGACCAACACTGTGTGCAAAATACATTGTTTGATTTCGGTGCCGCTGTGGGAGCACAAGGAATATAAATTTTGGGATGTGGCAAGGAGCTGGGGAGTGAAAACTGACACTTTATCGCTGTTTCATGGTATGTGGGTGGAACATGAAAGTGAGGAGGGCAAGTCTGACAGCTATTACTCTTGTTTCTGAATGGAAGTGTGGTAATTCCCTAGTTCTGGGTATGGGTTAGAAGAAATCTGTTTTAGTTTCTTAGCTTCCACTGTCATTCCTGCTGGAAGTTTGTCCATGTGAAGCTTGTTTAGAAACGAATGAAATCATGTGTGCAAGACACATTTTGAGTGTGTGTGCACCTTTGCATGTAAAATCTGAGAAGTGAAGTGTCATTGGGGTAGGTGGGGAAGTAAAATATTTATTTCTTCTGGGAAGTTGTCAGCAGATGTAATTGACTCTTTCTTTGCGAGGGATTTTAGAAACAGACTTCAAAATCAGAGTTTAATGCTGGTTACTCAGTATAAAAGAAGTCTTTTTCTTGAATTGGCCATCTTATACTTTATGGGTGATGTCAAATTTGCTCAATTACTAAAGTGATTATTAAGCAACAGTGACAATGTTTTGACTTACTATCCCAGTACAATTACTTTTACTAGATGTTGTACCAAAAAAAGTTCCTGATGATTTTCTGTTTACACAAGGCAAATAGTGCTGCAGACCCTAATTAGGGTTTTGGGAAAAAAGTCAAAACTCTGCATGTGTTTGAAACTTCTCTTGTAAAACAACAATAATATGGAATGCCAGCCCATCTTTTTGTAATACAAAAGAGACTAAAAATATGCTCTGCATGTACGTAGTAGAAAAGGATTGTGGCATAACATTTTCAAAGCTTGTTCTTTTCTTGGTTTGCTTTTAACTGAAGCTGTGCAATTTCTTCAAAAAACAAGAGTTACAAACGAATGTGCAATACTTTCTGACTCCTTGTCCTTTCCTTCAGACAAAAGGCCCTTTCAAACCATTGTGGAACAGTCACTGATTTTCATGTGATCATTCAAGAAAAGGATAGCGATTGGCCTTCATAATAGGCCTTTCAGTACTCTCTCAAGTGGTTTGCTGGCTGAAAAAAATGCCTATGGCAGAGTACTGCGTCCAGTGTTTAAATTACTGATGAATCTAATCTCCCAAGTGTTGGAAAGGTAAGAGTTCAAACGGCCAAGAAGCCTCACCTGTTTGTGAATACCAGTGTGCTGCTACTCAGAGTTGGGGACAGATTTTGCCTGTGTGAAACTGGTACAGTTTTATTTGATTTTCTTTGACTGAAGGTCTGTTCTATTTCTTCTTTTTTTTTTTGTAAGCGGTAACTTAAACTTGGTGTTTTAATGAACTGTGTCTCTAAGACGGCTGATGCTGTTTTATGTCCTGGGTGGCCTTGAGCAATGTTATCTGTTTGTACTGTGCATAGCCAAGTGAACTGTGAGTGTGATTTCTTGGAAGGTGGTTATCGTTAAAAGTTGTGGGTGTGTTTCGAGCTGGCATTCAAGAAGCTGCTGCCACTGTTGTGTTGACAGTGCAGTCTCAAGGAGTTATCTTTCCATGCTGGTAAAGCCAACCTGCCTGGCAGCATTTCAAAACAAACACCTTGCGTTCGGGGTAGGTAGACTGGTGTTTGTTGTCCCAACCTTACGTAAAATCCGTGCAAGAGTTTATGGCGCTTGACTGAGTCTTACCTGGAACAGCACCAAAAGATATTGTTGGTGCTGTGAGACATTTCCAAAATGGGGGTAGCTCTTCAGGATCCTGGCAAATGTTGTTAGAAACTTGTGCAGTACTTGCCCTGAAGGTTCAGCCCTGGAGTGTCTGCCTGAATTCTCTCTGTGGCACCTGGCTTTCATTGTTGCTGAAGACTGGTGCATGGTGGCAGATCAGGATTTGAGGCTTTCTTATTGGGTTAGATACAACTGCCAAGAAAGAGTATTTGGGCTCTGGATGACTAAGCTCAAGCATGTACTCAAATGGTTATTTCAGGCTAAATTACTTATAATATATAAAACCAGTTTTCAGTATGTAGTGTTCTACACACATCCAGTTTGTGGCTTCCTCTTCTGCACTACACTTAACCTATCCACTTTTAGTATTTAAATTACAGTGCTGTGTATGGTTCTCTGTGTAAAATTAAATGCAATAAAACCATTGCACATGCAGTTTGGGTGTGGTGGTACTTCTCGGTGGGAATGTATTCAGAAGCTGTAGTTTATGCTAGCAGTGGAAAACCTACAAGTCCCAAAATGTCATTACTATGCGACTTCTCCTTTCTGTGTTGATGGGTGGAATTACTGCACTGTCTTGTGCAGTAATGCTAGCCTGTGTAGAATTTGATTTAGTGATCTTTAGGACTCAATCTGAATGAAATGTTGCTTTTCTGTGTTTCTGTTTTCCATTCATAACTTAGTTTTGGCTAGAAATTGTTTTGAGTTGGCTGGTTTGTTAAAGTGCTGGCATGAAGTTGTGCTTTGATGTTAGAATTGGAGCTTGTGGTCCTGGCACTGGGTATGTTGGAGTGAGAGATGGTGTGGGGATAGACTGCATAGCTCTCAGATGCAGAGAAGCTTCACCATTTGTGTCCGCAGCTACTGAGATCTCCCATGTACTGTGCGCACTTTACTAGAATAGCAAAAGAAGGAAACCTACTTTTCATTAAAATCCTTGAGGGTTTCTTCTTCTACAATAGCCAAATTATGTTGTATGCAAGCACAGTGGAAGCCAGAAAGGACTGGATAATTCATCTGGCAAGCAGAGAGGCAGCCAGATCTGAAATGTAAGGAAAGAACAGGAGATAGGAGTCAAAAGATCAGGTGTGTGCTGTCCAGTGCACAGAGCTCTAGTGCAGGTGGGGCAAGAGGTACCCTGAAGAGATCTGAAGTGTGAGGCAAATGCAAGTGAACTTGAGCAGCAGCTGTGTAAGAAGAGTGCCTGTGGAAGTAGAGTACCTTGTGGTAGTGAAGAGAGCAAAAGGTGGTGATCGGAAGAAGCCCTGATGGGGAGGAAGGTTGGGGGAGATCCAAGGGCCCAGAAGGAGGTCTGGCAGTCAGAACCAGTGTGCCTGTGTCTGTTTAGTCACTCAAGTGGCAATGGAAGCTCATGAGGTGAGAGTGAAAGTTTAAACTTACAGGGAATATCTTTTCTGTGATGGTAACACAAGCTCAGGGCTTTCCTAGCCCTGATGAGGTTTTCCTCAGTTTTGGCCATTTGATTGAGGATCTGTTGGAAATGATATCCTTGCAGCATTTCATGTGTTATTGATATAGAGCCAGATTCTCTAAGGGCGTTTACTCATTGAAATTCACAAGTACAGAGTTTGGCCCATTATCATTGCTTCCTTGTCATTCAATAAAAGCAGTTTTCCCTTTTTTATCTGTTGCTCAAACTACACACCTGTCTTAAATATGCGTGTTCTTGAGCCTTTTTGGTCTGCATATCTACCAAATTGATGGTCCATTAAAAGATTTTGCAGAAGGCAAGAGAACATGGATTGTGGTAGCTGCACTGGCTTTTTTTTGGATGTAGTTATTATTATTTTATCCTGAAAGAAGTAAAATAAATATCCAAACAGTAATGTGTTGGGGGAGCCTTGAGCAGAGCAAACAGTCAGCTTTGTTTCAGAACTGTGACTCTTTAATGTTTATCTATGTGTGAAAGAGGACTATGAAAAATACCATTTTTCTGGCACACAACTGAAGACAGGAAATCTTCAACACTGGTAGAGTTGCACTTTTGTGATACTGGTGTAAAATCAGTAACTTGTCTTATGGTCTTTTAAATATTTATATTAAGTTCTCCTTTTTTGTTATTTTTAAAATTAACTAATTGTGTGCTATTAGGTCTGCGTCACAACATGGCTGGTAGACTCACATATTTTTCCTGTCATGAAAGACACAAGCCCTTCATGTGTTTGAAACGGGTGCAGTCTAGGTCCTCTGTAGCTTAGTTTCTGGGGAAGAAGTGTTTCAAACTGAGGTCCTGCTGGAGCTCGACATGTATTGGCGGTTTTGCACCACTTTGATATGAGTAGGAGATTGGTTCTATGTCCTTAGCCAGGAATATGACATGAGAGACAGCTGTGGAGCAGGCTGCAGCAGTGTGCTGCCTTTCATTCCACCTAGTGCTCAGTCCTGAAACTTCTGGCTGTTCTGTGAGAGGGCTCAGAGTCCACAGGGTGTTTCAGGATGAAGGACTCTATAATGTGCAGTGTTGTATTTTATTTCGTAGTAAAGAGAGAGTAAGCCTACAAAATCAAGGAGGTTCTGAACAAGGAAAGCCATTTGGATGGGGCCACCCTGTCCCTGGAGGTGTTCAGTGCCAGGTTGGATGAGGGTCTGGGCAGCCTGATGCAGTGATTGACATTCCTACCCACGGCTGGGGGTTTGGAACTAAGTGATCTTTAAGGTCCCTTCCAACCCAAACCATGTTATGATTCCCTTATTTGGCAGTCTGGAAAATTGCTCTGCTGTTGCGTAATCTGGCAATAGATGGTCATGTGTGTAAATTCACCCATTGCACATGAGTACAATGAGGGTTGCAATGGAAAGATGACTGAAAGGGGACCTCACTGATGTGTGTAAATAGATAAAGGGGGGATGCCAAGAGAATGGATCAGACTCTGCTCAGTGATGCCAAGCAATAGGACAAGAGGCAATGGGCAGAAACTGATGCGCAGGAAGTTCCTCCTGAACAGGAGGAAGAACTTCTTTCCTGTGCATTAACCACTGGATATGGTTGCCCAGAGAGGGTGTGGAGTCTCTTTCACTGGAGATATTCAAGAACCATCAGGACATAATCCTGTGCAATGTGCTCTAGGATGGCCCTGCTTGAGCAGGTTGGTTGGAGCAGATGACCCACTATGGTCCCTTCCAACCTGACCCACTCCGTGATCTGTTGACAAAGAATGATGGGTTTCTGTTTTCTTTGCTTCTGGGATCAGGTTCAGATGTTGGCATTTTAACACCCGATTCCCTCCTCTTAAGTCAAACTTTGGCCAACGCTAATTATTTTGCATATTACCCTACAGATGAGTAAAGGTTGGAAGTTTTTAATTGCTCTCCTGGTGTTGAATTTCCAGAGATGTTGAGTGCAAGAAGTTTTAATTGCAGTTGTGTACACTCAGGTCCTCTGAACATCAGCCTGTAGGTGTATGATGGTGCCTTCCAAAGCATTTTTGTGAGAATTGCCAAAAAGCAACACATGACTTCTTAAGCTGTAACAAGGGACTGTTTAAATGAAAGAGGGATCATCTTGTAGTTGCAAGGTCTATTAAACTGCAAAAAGGTTAGTCATTACCACTGTTGCATCATTTTAAAAGAATGCAGCAATGTAAACTCAGTCATTAATTAAACTGAATAGCACACTTTTAAACTGTTCTTCACTATTTTAAGTGAATAATGTCTTCTTCCATCTCGAGAGCTGTTTAGCCTGGTATTAAAGATTTTTTTTCTGTGAATTAAAAAAGAAAAACCTCAGGATTGCTGTTACCGATGACAAAACCCAGACATTTTGTGTTGTGGTATGATGCTCATTCTGGGCTGAACCTGACCTGCCAGGCTCTGCATCCTCACTGAGCTGCCTATGAAGTCAGAGCCCAGCTCTGCAGAAGGGGTTCGATAGAGGAAAATGGTCAAACAATGTGATAGCAAGGGCTGTTTTTCTGCAGGGCCAAGAGACCTGGGCAAGGACAACTCCTTTTGAAATGTCAGCCTGTACGGTAGGAGTGTGGTAATGGTGCTTCCTCCTCCAGGCCTATGACTGGCCTGGGTAACTGCTGGAGCTGCCAGCAGCTGGGATGCTTTGCGAGGGGTGTTGCTGAGTGTGCTGATTTTGTTGGATTTTGTCTTTGAACAGATTTGGTACCAGACTCCATAAAAGGCTTTGCCTTTTGCTTGTGTAGGATTTTTTCGGCGGGGGTGGGGGGGGGCTTAGGGACTCTTATGCACTACATTTTTGGACATTTTCAGTTTACTGATCACAGAAGTTTGGGAAGGAATCTGCTGTTAATGGACATGGAAAATGCAACAGGTGGACTGCTTAAGACACAGGCCGTAAATTATTAACCATCTGTGTTAATACAAAGGTAGAAAGGTACCTGTTCATGGATTGAAGTTTAACACCCCCTACCTCCAAGAAATAACCGGCAACACAACCACAGAATGTTTCACCTGAATATGAGGAAGAATTTCTTTACTGTGGGAATGACTGCGCCCTGGAACAGGTTACCCAGAGAGGTATTCAGTATACCTGGAGATAAGAACTGTGTGGGTGCAATCCTGTGCAATGTGCTCAGGATGGTCCTGCTTGAGCAAGGAGGTTGGTCTGGATGACCCACTGTGGTCCTTTCCAACCTTACCCAGTCTGTGACTCTGTGAAAAGACATAATCATCTCAACTCTTATTTTGTAATTTGGTAATTCTGCTTTTAATGGTCAGCTTTTACAATATACTGTATTCCTGAACATACATCAGGAGTTGCTTGTCTGGCTTCTCAAATTCACTGACTTCGGTAATTCATTAGGAGAAATGTACTTATGTACTAAGGTGGCTGAGATAATTCTTGTATTTAATGTATTGGAGATCAAGGTGAATGAGGTGGTCAGGCAGTGTGCATGTTTGAAATCTGCAGGTATGGATGTTAGGGTATTTGCTTACATGCGAAAGTTTCGGTTGTTCATACTGAGGACTGGAGTTATGGGTGATGTGAGCAGAGCCCACACCAGGCAGATCCATCTGCGAACGGCAGGAGACCTTGGAAACAAAGATAGGTTTTAATTACTGTGTGCCACTCCCCTCTTCTACTTAAGCAGCAAATATCTAAGGAAATAAAATAGAAAAATAAATAACATCAATGTACTATAACTTTGCAAAGCTAAAACAAACAGAAGTCTGATAGTTTGCAAAGCAGAGGTTGGGCTAGAGATGGTAGCTTGGCCGTGTGGCATGCATGTAATGTTTTCCATGCAGCTTTCTGTCATTAAATGTGATGTTACTTTTTTTAGTGTACCATAAAATATGCAGACTATGTCTTGTGGGTGAGTGAATATTACTGGAATAAACTTTACTGTTGGTATCTCAAAGGCACTTGGAGCAGAGGTGCCAAGTCCTAAGTCGGTTGCTGAGGCTCAGTGTCAGCAGTAAATGCATGTTTGTTCCTAGGAAAGTAAAGGCAGACTTGAATTCAGAATAAATGATCTGTATAGAAGATGACATGCCAATAAACTGAGGCAAACTCTGATTTCCTTTAACACAGGGTGTATGTGAGTTCACTGAAGGTATTCCAGATTTGCACTAGCACCTACTCGCTTTTATCCAAGCTTACTAGCAGAATAGAAAACCACACTGTATTTTTGCTTTATTTTACCCAGATTCCTTTGTAACTAAAAGTCTGGCACAAGTATTTCAGCTGAAACCCAGGCCAAAGTATTTTAAATCGTCAGTGAAACAGTAAGTTCCAGCATGAGAAGTTTGCTTAAAAACTTTGGATGTTATTTGGTTATTTGTATGTCATTCCCATGAAAAGGCTGCTTTGACGTACAGATTACTGCTTCATGGAACCTTCTGTCTCAGGGCTGTGAGAGCTCTGTGTTTTCCTTTATGATGTGAGATATCACATGGGAACAAGATCTCGTTTACATTTGTGACTGAGTCTGACCAAGATCCCCTGGGTAATTTTGCTCCTCCTTCCTGTTAAAGCTTCGAAAGAGTCTGGAGTTATATTTACATTTGTAAATTGATTTCATTCTTTTTGTTCATTATGATCCCATTCTTAGAATCTGAATGCATGAGAAAAGAGAGTATTTCTCAATTCCAAGTGGAGAGAAATAAGGATTGGATTTTATATAAGAAGGACTATGTCCTACTCTCTCTGCTGTACAAATATGCTTCATGGTTGTGTTCAGCTCTTATAGGAGTGTCAGGAAAGAGAGAAGAGTGTGAAATTGCTTAGATGATAGCTGGCTGGGAGTTCTTAGTCTTCCTCCTGTCCACATACCAGGTCAACTACAATGGAGTGAAATGGAATCAGACGTGAGGATCCCATTGCTGCTGCAGTACTGGGCCGTGGCATAGTGGTTTCTTTCTGAGCAGGATGCAGTCCAGTAGTACCTGCTCTAGTGGGTGATGCCAGGTGTATGTCCCTCTGCTGGGCTACCTCCCACTAAGGATTCCCAGGAGATACTCTCTTCTTTGAACTTCGGATTCACTTAGGTTGTTATAAAGGCATATTCAACACTACTCTTACAACACGGTGTTGCATTGACAAACAGTTCTGCCTTTTACAGTCATGGTATGATGTTTTTTCAGAAGCACGGTGATGGTGGCCATGTCTCCTGAAGCGTCCTTATCTCTGTGTCCCAGTGTAACTTGGAGGGGACGTCTTTAGATGTGGTCTCTACTTGGGGCTTTTTGGTGATTTTAATTCTTATTTATTGTAGTCTTTGATTTTGGGTAATGCACAATAAAATCCAATGTCACCTGGACATCAGTATGAGGAGAAGTTGGAAACCTGTTCTGCAGGGTTGAGGTTTTTAATGCACTCCACAGACTATCAATACCTGCATATTGTGTGTGTTAAGTGCACATCGGCTGTAGCTGGGCTGTTTTGCTTTTGGTACTGATTTTGCTGCCTTACCTGTGAGACTAAGGGGCTGATACACTGTCTGCTGAATTGCAGCGTAAACTCAGTGTCCACAGCCTAGATGGATCCACCACACGTTGATTGTGTTCAGTAGACACCCTTTGTCTCCTAAAATAACCCCTTGTTCAGTTAAAAGCATATGCACTCAGACATATATTCTCTGCCTCTGCTTATTTGGATAAGCAAATAATTATAAACTTTTTTAAAAAGCATCATTTGTGTACTTTTCTTTCTCAGAATATGATTGTCTTGAAATGTATACAAAAATACATGTACTGGCCTTGCTATTAAGAAAATGTCTACTTTTGTTTTGGAGCGGTTAAAAAAATTGCTTTATAAAGTGCTGAATAAAAACCATTTGACAGAGTGAGGGCACAACTGATTTTGCTTAAGTGTGCAAAGTAAGAAGTACTGCTTCCTTTAGAAGCTTCCCTCCTGTTGGGAGGCTGAAGACTGATTACATGGAGGATGTGCCAGTTTGAAAATAGTGCTGATTGCACTTCCATGGAAAATGAGTTATTTCAGCTGTCATTCATTGTAGAAGCTGCAAAACACTAGATTGCTCTGATGTGCTGTTTCTGATCAGAAAATAACATTGTGGAGGTTTTTTTTTCAATTTAATTACACTTTTTATCATCAACTTTTAGTTACAAGGTTATGTTCTGTGTAAATGAACATACTCAAATTTGCATGAGTCCACAGTGATTTTTCTAATAAATTCGTGGATGTTATTTTTAATTTCTTAATATCTATGCTGTCTGAGACCCAGTACTTTTGAGTTCCCAAGCCTCAGTAGGGGGAAGCTCTCCTGACAGACTGACCTTGCAAGAATGGCAAGTAAAACTCATAGTGGACTCCCAAGTGGCAGCAAAATTCAATTCAGAGGGAGGCCGTTTTCACACAGAGGCATGGAGGGTCCACAGATTGTACAGAATATTTTCCTCATTCTGTTTAGGATCTCGTGGCCCCTGAAGCGTACAAAAATGGAGATCCCATAGCTCCTCTAGACACATCCTGGCTCATCAGGGTATCAGCAATTGTCTTAACTAGGGTTTTCCAGGTTTGAGGTGTTGCTTGGTTACCATAATTCCCACAACTCTCAAGGAAAGTAAAGCAAATGTAGAAAAAACCCACCTGGTTTTTCTTTATGGGCTAGGCTACTGTACAGATCCAAACAAAACAGAATTATAAATCCTCTGCAGCTTCTTTCATGATCATTTTTTTCCTATTCCACCTGGCTACTCCCAAAGGCTTTCTGTTTTAAATACATTTTTTCAGTGTATTGGACTACTGCTAGGATTCTTCAGAAACTCATTAAGTTCAAAAGCTAGAATCTTGACAAATAATGGCTTGTGTTATCAGGAACTTGGTAACTCCAGCTGGGATACCTTTTCAGATATACTTTGTGTGTCCTTAGGTCAGGGCAGGGAAGAGGGTGCAGAGCTTAGCTTGCAGTGTGTTGGGAAGTATTTTCTTTAGTAATGATCATAATGAACTTTCATGACCATTCGGCTGAGGATGTCATGTTGTTTCTTGAATACTTCCAAATGTAGCTCCGGAAGTCCCATCCTGCCCTTAGGGGAATAATGCTGGCACGTGGGCTCATGCGTTTCAGGGAAAATTCTTATCTTAATTCCAATTAGTTCATCTTGACAAAATATACAGACACTCTGAGAACCTGAGTATAGCACATATGCCTGGGTAGCTATTCTGTTGTTATCCCTGCTCCACTGAAAAGTTCTGCAAAATGAAAGGTATCCATTTTTTATCACTTCCAGTCTGAAACAGATAACAACTCTAAGACAGTCATTCTATTGCTGTGTTACAAATGAGTATAAGTTTCTTTTCATGAAGTTAATTCCCAAAATAAGGCTTTTTTGGGAACATGTTGTTGAGTTTCTTGGTGAAGAGGGCTTTCCATAAATCCACTAGGGTCATAGTGTACCTAGAGTTGGTTACAGAAACCCTCTTAGTGTTTCTGAGAGTGGAGAAAACTAAAATAAATGGAGATACCTGTGAGTCAGACAGAGATTGAGGATAAATAAACACATCCAAGTAAAACATTCCGAGGTGTGGAAAAAACTATCTCCATCTATCAGAAGTGTGGTATGTAGACAGCATAGGAAGCTGACAGCAATTCTTGTAGGAAATAGAACTTGTGAATGTTGTCCTGTGCTCATTGTCTGAGAGCTTGTGCTTTAGTGGGGCCCACAACTCAGTCCTCTAACCATTTTGGGCTTCCAGTGGGTCTAGTTCTACTGACAGTGGGGAGATTTCTCATCTGATGAGATACTAAGTGTTAAACTGCGTGATATTGAATTTCCAGTGTCATCTGGCTTACGCATGTCTGTGTTATGGATCTCTTTCAGCTCCAGTTCTGTCAGGAGGAATTGTATTAGGTCCTTAATGCTTTGGGAGTAAATTGTTGACTGATGTTACATTAGGAGAAGTAAGAGACTGAAATAATGGGAGATCACTGGTAGGACAATAAAGGTGCTTACAGACAGTTGAACATGAATCCTCTCCTTTGCCCTGCTGTGGTATTATTATCTGATTTGTGTCACTGAACAGAAATCTGGCATAGGATGAGAGGTGGTCCAATCCTGAAGCTTTTATTTGGTTGTTTCCCAATCCTAAAGCCAACAGTTTCTTTTGCTATATAATCTCTGGCAAATATCAGAGGAGGATGGTTTTAGTTAGGGAGCTTAGGCTGCTTTACAATCATATGCATCTTTTGTTGCGATAAGAAATGCACATTGTAAATGTCAATATGAATTGTCCTCTGAGGGCTGGATCCTGCTGAGTGTGCTTAACACAGCATGCCCTGGCCAGAGTTAGAAACTGCAATGCACAAAATGGAGCATCGTGGATCAGTTGTATAGGTGGGCAGAGTTCAGCTTTGGAAGCTGTTGTTACTAATTGGCTAATACTGACGGGATCTTACAGCTGTGTTGAAGTGTGGCAGTGACAGAGAAGGAGAAACCCTTATTTACTTTGACTACATCAGACCTTACAGTCTGTGTTCGGCATGAGGTTGAGACTAAATGTCTTAACGTCTGACTGTCAAAGGGTGCTGAGTAATTGTATTGGTAGTTAGGGAAATGTGACTCACTAGCTAGGCCAAAATCAAAACTCAGAAAAGGGCGAAAAAGAGCCCAAGTGCCAAAACCCTCAACAAAATCACGCTTTGCTGTGTGTACCAGCAGACTCCAAATAGCCTTTGCAGTCAGTCGTGTCAGCATTCAGAAGAAGATTGTCTGCTTTCTGTCGACTTGCTTCTCACCTAGATGTTCCATCAGTGGCCTCACCAGAGAAATATCCTGGAATGAAAGCTATCTACATATAGTCTGTTGTATCCTTGTGTTATCAGCATTCATCCCAGCTCAGCATGCCTCTGATTCCACCTATAAACCTGGCTTTTAATTTTTTTAAAAAATAAAGAAAAAAACAACCCAAAACAGAAGCCAAACAAACTATTCTTAACAGACTCTGACAACTTTCAGTTAATTTCAGTGCTACTGTAGTCACTGTATACTATATGGGATATATCTAGCACTGTATTTTGCACAGGTGTGCAAATCCTATTTGTATAGGATATTTATTCAGGAATTGAGGGATTGAAGGTTATGTTTACTGTTAGGGCCTAGAAGGCTCATGGGTCTACAGTGGAATTAGCAGAGTGCAGTGTTTTAGGTTTTGAGCTTTTCTGTCTGATGGGTGTGTTGTGAAATCTTAGGTTAAGGTTGGGGTCAGGGTTATGCATCAGAGGGGGTCAAAGAGCTTGTTTTACTCTCCTGAAGAGTAAAGAAGATTAATGTAGGATGAGGACTCCAGTCCAGAGTGTTACATAGCTTGTGGTATGCTTTGGTTCTGCTCTTTAGGTTCAGTAAGGGCCATGTCACAATGAATAACCCTTCTGTTCTAGATTTGAACTTAGTATCTGGTTCTGGTTCTTGTATTGTCATGTATCACAATACTAGGATTAGGGAACTGTTGAAAAAGTCAGGGTTCAAGATGGGGAGGAGTTTAAGTGCTTGGTTTATTTGTATGTTCTGCAGGGCTCTAGGGTTATGAGGAGCACTGGTTCCTGCTGAGTTTATTGGCTTATGTTGGTTTTGGTGCAGTTGTTTGTCACTGAGCTCTGGTGGACGTGCGGTTTGGTGATATCTGAAGCTCTACTTTTTTCCTCTTCATATTCTGAAGTGGGGGACAATGTGTTGAGGGTTCTGTGAGGGGGTATCATGTCATCTCCATGCATACAGCCTTCACGAGCTATGGATCTGCAGCAGAGAAATATGTATTCTATGACCTGCAGAGTGACAGCATGCTTTCCTATTTCAGAGTCTCTTTTTTGTTTAAAAATAAAAATTTCTTCAAGAATTGACCTTTCATTATGGCGGGAAATTACCTTAAACATTTGCAGATGTTAAGCAACAGTATTTTCTGTGATGATGGGTAAGTGAAATAAGTTTCCTTTTAACTGTTGTACCTTTACTCTTGATTTCCTTTCTCCACCTTTGAGTCATTTTTCCCTGCGTAATGTTTGATAGCATGCCATGGACCATTGAGTCAAGACAAAGTGGTGAGTTAGGGAGGTGATCAAATTATGGAGAGATGTCCCATAGAATTAATTCATTTTTTTCAGGGTAATACATCTCATTTGGTCGAGTTTGATAGATGTGGTATTGCTTGGATAAAACAAACCTTTGCATCACCCAAGAAAACTTGGGGATTTTTATAATATATGTAGTATACAGTTGTCTTGGCTATCTGCTTTGTTACTTTATGGTGATGGGAAACAAGAGCTTTGGACTTCAATTTTTTGCTCGTGTTCCTTTGTTTTAAAATGGTCTTTAATAATAGCCCTCAAGGGGCAATAATTATAATTATGCACATTGAAATTGAGTAATTTCATACCAGTGACCATACTTCTTGACCACATCAAGAAATGGGATTCTGACATTACCTGTCACTTTCTCTTCAATATCTTGTGAAATTCAAAAGGACGAAAATTGTTGAACTCACTGAGCAGGTGAAAAAAATTTTTTTAAGTTGTAAAACTCTTGCCATTTGATTTTTTCAGGTTTTAGTTTTCCAGTGAAGTTGGAGAGGCTTCTCTCCTGCAGCTTGGGTTAAAGAAGATCAAAACTGGGGTTTAGCAGGTGGTATGTTACGGAGGGAAAAAACCAGAATCATTAGGGTGCCTCAGTGCAATGATGTACATGATTTTACATCTGATTTGCTGTGGTTAAATCCTAAAAATATCACCTTCAGACTATAGACAGTACTGGAAGGAGTCAAATGCCCAGTTGTTGGTGTAAGAAATGCAGCAACTATAAAGAATGTTGCTGTCCTTCTCTGTTTTAATTCAGGTGCTCACTGGACAAAAGGGATGAGTTCTCAGCCCTTCCTTGTGTCCCTTTGAAGGAAATAAATAGCCAAATCTTGTACAAGCCCTTGCTTGTACCAAAGAACAAACTGCTGGTAGAGCCATAGCATAGGCCTCTTCCCAAGTGTTTGGTTAGTGTATTCTGCCCAAAGGCAAGGAATTGGGTATGCTTCCCTCACCAGGTTTCCAGCCCCTCTGTTCATCTCGTGGATCTGTGCCTGCTGTATAGATTCCAACACCCAGAAGTGCTCTTTAACACTGACATGTGTGAGTACTTGTATTTCTTCATCGAAGCATCACATTTTAAATCGCTCTATTCATTCCTTTTATTTTGAACATAACTGTGACTCAGCAAGCCATGCAGAATTGTGTGTTTAGATTGTAATGGACTTCGGGACATAAGCTGTGAGAGTCTTTGTTGTGGGAGCCTTTGCCAGGTGAAGTGCTTCAGGGAACATCTGGCTGTTTCGGATGCAGGAGCAATTAAGAGCTTTCTGTCTTGCTTTAGCATAAAACCTGTGATGCTGACAGGACTTTTGCAGTCTAAGATTCATTTTGGCTTTGGCAAAATATGTAGTTTCAATAAGGATAAAATGGATTAAATAGGACAACAGTCACACGCTTCTAGTCTGTTACAGAGAGTGAGTGTTTTGTAGTACAGAAGGAAAAATTAGTCTGCAAAGACAATCCAGTCATAGTGGCTTAGCTGAGGCTGATCTCAGCAGTAAGGATATTCAGAAATGTCAGAATACACTTCAGAGCTAGCTGAGGGACTGAAAATCTGCTGAACAGATCTTATTCCAAAGCAAACAAGGACCAGTGTGCAACTCACTTAACAGCAGGCAAAGAGGAATAATTTCTATCTGGCATGCATGGTAAACCATGGAGTAGTTCATGACTGCCTTGTCCTTACAACTGCACAAGAGAATACAAAACTTAACTTCCTCCCTGCCACAAAAGAAATTGGGAAATCAGTTTCTATTCATCTGTGTATGGATGTAAACAGGCACTCAGTTTTCCATGTGGTTGTGTGTCTTTAACTTTGGGGACAGTTCCTCTGAAATTTATATGCAAATCAGCAAAGGCCTTGTATTTGTAAGCAAAGTGCTGGTGTCACTCTGGGTTTCCCTTTGTTTCATGAGTTAGTATTATTGAGATGATAATGTTGTTTTCTGGAGAATGACCACAGTGAAACTGCACTAGTGCTGCACACAGGGGTTTGATTAGTAACTGGTAAGTTATTCTAACTTGCACCTACAGCCCTCTTGCATTAATGATAGAACAGTTTTCATTGCTTAAGTTTATCTTTCTGCGCATCCCAGTGTGCTGGCTAGTTTGAGCTTAAAATATGTGCTTTAAAAATGGGTTTGTTTTAAGCGAGAGAATTGTGTGTGTGGTCAGGAATGGAGTTAGCAGCAAGGCTTAGGTGATTGCCTAAGCTTCCACTGCAGTGAAGATAGGCCTTTAGAAAAGATAAGTCCTGCAAAAACAGGTAAGGGCACCCCCACGCGTTGACCACAGCAGTAAAGGAATGAGGGATGTTTTTTTTCACAAAAGCCTCCTGTGTGGACACAGCAGTAAAGTAAATCAAGAGTAAATTAACTAAGTACTCTTGTTCTTTAATTTCCAGCTATTTTTGCAGTAGATACAGTCTATTGAAGAAGATAGAAAACTAGGAACAGAAACTGGAGTCATTCACAGTGGTAAGATAAGTTTTGTCTCTCTTTGCTGACCATTCAGATAGGCAGGTTCTTTACTTACAGGTCTATGTAGTAGTTCCTCTAGTGCAGGAACAAGAAGCCAGGAACTTTGGGGGCTTCTTTCACCAGAGTATTGCAGTCTGAGACATTTGAACGTCTTGGAATCTGAATCACATGGAAATCATAAAGTGTCTTGGGTTAGAAGGGACCTTAAAGATCATGTACTTCCAACCCCCCTTCTATGGCCAAGAACACCTTCCACTAGACCAGGTTACTGAGAGCCACATCCAACCTGGCCCCGAACACTCCCACACATGGGGCAATTTTGTCTCCAGAGTCTATCATCTACCACTCCAGATACATTTATTTCCTTTATCTGTTTTCTCTGTGTCGCTCTGTTGACCAGCTTATACTATATGGTCCTACTGCTTCTCCTCACCATCTCCTCATCTTTTGTAATTGTTTGAACCACTGTGAAGATGTAGCATGGTTTGCAAATGAAAGTTCTGCTGAACTGGTATTCTAAAGTCATAAGTCATATAGTCCAAGGTGATGTTCAGAGGGTAGGTGGAAAGATAGCTTTGTAGTAATAAAAAAACCCCAAAACTAGATAAACATATAGACTACAAAACTGAGAAATGGGGTCTCTGCAATTGCCTCATTTTAGAGGTGGTTTAAACCCCATATTTTTTGTCACTTGTTTTGAAGAAAATATTCGTTTAAACATATCAAGTAATTCTTTTTGCTGTTTTGTCCAAAGGAGGCAGTTTCTCTGTGTCCAGCATGTTACAAAAACATAAGCTCAGTCTGTTCCAAGCCTGAATCTAACAAGTGGGCTAATGACCTCACACTTTTGTGTCATTCTGATGGAGATGACCAGTTTTTTCAAATGTCTGTAAGGTTCTCCAGTTTCCTTGCATCTTAGGACATCTGGATTGTGTCCCCTATGAATGCCTTTCTGAGAAATCTTCACTGAGTCACTTAATTCCTCAATTTTAAATCTGTAAAATGAGGTAACAATACTTCTGCACTTAAGCATGGGTGTTAGGATGATAAATACATTATGTACCGAGGTTTCTGAAATGCTCAGGCAGTATAATAAATAGACTGGAGAACTCCTCTCATTTGTATGTGTTACTCACTTCATGCACCCTTTTTCTTTGGTTGAGGGCAGTTATGCTGTTTCTCAAGGATTTCCTTTTTGCTTCAGACTTTTTACACAGAATTGGTTCATGGCAAACTTTCAAAGCTTTTGGTAGTGGAAAGCTCACAGGGAGTGGCTGAATAGAATCAGTCTGGTAGTTAATAATTCGGCATGCTAAACTCGGTAGTGGTGAGCTGTGTGACTTCCTCAAAGGAAAGAAGAAAAATATACATGCCCAAAGTGGTTCTTGCACATCTGCTGATCGCAAGTGTGGCCAAGTACATGATTAAATATTACTTGTCTGGCTCTGAGCTCTGTATAGTACAGCCAGAGTGACTCATCGGGTCAGTTGCTGACCAGAAGTTGAGCTGTCAAAAACAGATGGCCTGCCTAGAGAGTGAGGTATCTTGGAAGCATCTCCACCCTTGTCAGCAGTGTTACACAGCACAGGGATTTCTCAGAAGCAGTGATTTTAGCGAAAGATGGTAGTTTTTCGGCTGCGCTTGGTCTTCCACATCAGAATAATGCCTTGTGGCTCTGAGAATAAGGAAACTTGCTGGCTTGTTAGTGAAGGTCCATATTTGTGAATCAGATCCTGTACTTGGAGGCACAGTAGTAGTAGGGAGGTCAGTAAAGTCCTCAGACTTGCAAAAGGCTAATTTTTCAGCTCTGAGAAGCCTTCAGGTTGCTACTAAAAGATGGCTGGTGTGTGTAAATGTCCTTTCTGTAAATGAGGCCAAAAATTTTAATCAGCTCTGAAAATCTTTTCCTATCGTCTCTCTCCACCTCTTTACTCCTCAGCAGAATGATAATAATAAATGCTTCCTCAGACTGTAGAGTTGGGCTGAGGATTATATTCAGCTTGGATAAGTGGATGTAAAGTGCCCTACAAGTATCTAGAGAAATAATAGAGTTTTGTAGACACTGAATACTGGGGCAAGTTCTAGATCAGAGTCTGAGAAGAGGCTGCACCAATCTGGGATGGATTTTCTGTTTGACTCACTCTGGTGGGTGTACCCTGGCCAGCAGCCAAGCACTCCCCACAGCAGCTCTCCACAGCGGGATGGGGGAGAAAATAGGAAGAACAAAATCAAGACAACTGTACAGTGGAGATAAAAACCAATTTAATAGATGAAGAAGAAAAGTGGGTTCAGGGGGTGAAAAATAAGCTGAGCAAAGGAGATGGCACACCAGGTGATTGCAGACCAATGCCCAGCCAGTCTCCAAACAGCCAACAACTTGAAAACAACAAAAAAAAATCCTTTTCTTCCTCTCTTCCAATTTTGTTTTAGAGCTTGAGGATACATGATATGAAGTATCTCTTTGGTCACTCTGAGTCAGCTGTCCCAGCTGTGTTCCCTCCCAGCCTGTTGTCCACCCTCAGCCTGGCTGTGGGGGTGTAGTGGGTAACAGAGGTGGCCTTGACACTGTGCAAGCACAGCTCAGCAGTAGCCAAAACACCGGTGTCTTGTCAGCATTGTTGTAGCCACAGATCCAAAGCACAGCACCATATGAGCTGCTGTGAAGAAAGTTAACTCCATCCCAGTCAGACCCACACAACCCCAAATCATACTACTTTTTTTTTACTTACTTGTTAATGTAGTACTGAAATTATCAGAAGAACAAAATCCTTTTGTAAGATCTTAAGAACAGAGTATTCTTGACTAAAAATGTTTTCTTGCACGTGCAGATGTGAAATTTTCTTTAGAATCATGTGCGCTTACTGATAAAGTTCAAAAAGACTCTTAAGAATGTGCTGAAGTTCATTTTTCTCTGAAAATGTCTCAAAAATTTGTTTCATGGAATTCAGTAGCACTTAAGTGCTCGTCTGAATTAGAGCTGCATATTCAAGCTGACTCTGTCCTGCAAGAACAATTCTGAAGAATGGTCTGATGTTCACACTGGGCAAATTATGTCAGAAATGGGTAGTTCTGTAATTGCCTATAGATGCATCTTTTTACTGTCTGTATGAATATGTCATTTTGTGCCTTAAAATAATCAACTTTACGAGTCTTACGTATCATGAGACTGGACAGGTAAAATGCTTTCAAAATTGAAACATTAAGAATTAGAATGATGTGATTATCCTAGGAAATGGAAAAACTTTAAAAAAATCTGAAGTAGGAATGAAATCTTAGTTCACTTCTGAAAAAAAATAGTAATTGACGTTACTGTCAATGGCCCTGTGCTTCCCTGCAATACCTTATTTTTGATAATGTATGCTGCTGTCAGTGAAAAATAACTGGCAGCTGTGTGATGCAAAGAGCTCAGGTAATTCAGATTAGAGCTCACTGATTACTTTGATCAGTATCAAAGCCTGAAACTGAAAGCAAGCTGAGCTTTCACAGAATTTTTAGAGGGAATAATTGAGATTAAAGGAGGCTGTTAAGTTCTTGAATTGATTTTTTTGTTTTTAGGATATTTGGTCTGCTCTGCTACTGCTAGCCCTTCTTTATTCCACTTGTTAATATGAAGAGAGATAAGATTTTGTTCCTGGTGGAAAAGCATCGCAAAGGCTTGGGTGAATGTGTAGCAGTGTGACTGGTCTGAATATAAGAATTCAAAGTGGCTACCTTCAAACCTTTTGCTGGTTTGTCAGTCAATGCTGTCGTTCCAGGAGAGAGATGGCGTTATGGGATTTGGTTGGTCATGCAGTAAGCACAGTGAAACTGAGACTTGAGTGCCTTCATAAAAAGTGTTATGCAATTTCTCATTACTTTTTAACACTGAAGCACTGATTTGAATGAAACTTTCCTTGTATGATGGGAAAGAGTGAACATATTCATAAAAAGGCAGCCCATAGTGAAGGCTGAACATAATTGCCCCCTCCCCCCCCCC